>JABUQX010139574.1:0-2500 GCA_015478945.1 Trachelipus rathkii
TATATATAATATATACGATACATATATATATTATGTAATAATATATATATTATATGATTATATATATAATATATAGAATAATATATAGTATAAATTATTATTATATATATATATATATATATATTAATAATATAGGTATTATATAATATATATATATATAATATATCATATATTATAATATAAATATAATATATATATATTATATACTATATTAATGTATATATATTATATATATATTATATAATTTTTATGAGGAAAATTAAGAGTATTTATATAAATGTGTTGAATATAAGAATATATTATATATTCACCTATTATATATATTATTTTAGGTAGTACTGATTAACTATTATTTAAATATAATATTTATGTAAGATTAATGTATTTATTACACTGTATGTAATGCTACCACATAGGCTACATTACTTAATTATTTATTTGTATAAAATAATTGAGCTAATGGGTTAGGTAACAATAATACCTTCCTCAAATTTATTTCTCAAAATAGTTAATATGATAAATTATATTTCAGTTCCGGTCCAGGAACCGGAAAAAAATGTTCAAATTTCATACGGCCGGTACCTGAGAGAATTTGCCTCCGGTTGAGTCAGGTTGGGAGAGTACTTCTGCTTATATATTTATACTACTACGTCTAATACTTATTAACTACAGTGTTAGTTGTCTTAGTTAACTCACGATAATTCTGTATCATCCCTCAGGGTTTACGTACACGGGTGAAGTAGCATTAGGAGTGAGACTCTTAGCAGGTAGGTAAAATGATATAGGCCTCTGAGTCTAATGAGGCGGAATAGAGCTCTACGAGCTCATCTTTGACAGTAGCGTGAATGATAAGACTGCTCTATTATTATCTAAGCGCAGGGTAGATTATAGATATTATTACGGCTTCATTTGTAAAATACTATAACCAGTAGGCGGGAAGTTTCATTTATTAGAAGACCTCGGCTTTCTTCTGTGTAAGTCCAATGAGAGGGTGAGCCTGGTAAGCTAGAGGCCTTCATTGTAGGGAGTCGTGCCGCAGAGTGGAGAGTGTAAGAGAGAGTCGCGGAAACTATCTGCGGAAATGATCTGTTCGGTTAGGCTTCTTATTGGTAAGCCTGAGTGAAGCGCCTTACACAGTATTTCGTTGCTCTGTAAGTTGTGAGCGGTTCGTCAGTTCCCATTTCTTCTCTCGTAATATTCCGCTGCTCAACCGAGACTGTATGCTCAATCACTCTTCGCCTATGCCCTTTCTGGCCCGAATAGTGTTCCTTTTTTTCATCAAGTTCGGTCCTCTCTCTCTCTTTCTCTCACTCATTAGGGTAACAAATATACAGAAAACTTACACTGGTCAACAAAAATATCAGGTCGAAATCTTTTCTCGGATGGATCTTCGTTCAACAGATATTCTAGTAATTCAAATTTACGGTTTGCTGATTTCCATTCTCCTTCTTACTCATTTCTCCTCGGTCTACTTCTGCTATCTAACATCCTCCGTTTTTTCGTGTCATCATCACATGGATCCCTATTTTTGCATATTCCTTAGGAATGAAAAATTCATGTGGCGCACTGACGTAGGCTGTCATACACGTCTCTACTCCCCTCTCCCTTCCGTTCATCAATCTATTCTAAGCAGTAGCCAACATCATTATATACCCATTCGCTCGGTTCATCATCATTCGCCGAAGTCTCATGTGGTTAACTCTCTTCTCAGTACGCTTACCATTTCGTTACTGGATGCATATGATCCCTCGTCGATTGATCTCGTCTCATGTCTCATTTCCATCTCGTACAATACAGTCGATTGGCTCCTCGCCATTGTTCACCTCCTCTTCTCTCTCCTCTTCTCTCTCATGGCGTGACACTGAACTGATCTTTCAGTCTATGTCAGAGTTGTCTATTTGCTGTAGTGTCGCTTGAGCCTGTCTGGGCTTGCTGCAGGTTGCCATGTGACAAAATGGTACTACGGAGTCCATGGCACAGAGTATACATTCTACTCTCGCTAACACTACAAGCAACAAGAGCTGTGGAAGTCTTTCCTTCAGATGTGTAATCACTCTTTTCGGTGTGATTATGTCAGTGAATTCGCAGGCCTATCACCTTCTCCGCTATGTGCTCACTTCTTCCCAAAGCATCTCCCCCTCACTCCGATGGCTACGGTGTCAGTCGTCCGACTGTTCTCTTCTATTGACACTTCATCTCATTCTCTCAAGACGTCCCGTTTTAAAGTGTGGTGTTGTTACACCATCTCAGGCAACAGGTAGTCGGCTCGGTTCTAGCTTACACGTCGCCACTCGGTACGGATCTAGAGAGGAGTATGCAAAATCAATGAGACAGTTTGGAGAGCTACAATAAGCAGGTACATGGATGTAAATCATATGCGTCGACCTCTCTCTTCCTCAAATGGTCAAATCATTTTGCTCACGTCAGCAAGCAGTCGTTCACCAAATATCTCTCCCCCTGTTCTCCTGTTCGCTATTTCGGGACAGCCGGGCCGGCAAAG
>JABUQX010139574.1:5000-7500 GCA_015478945.1 Trachelipus rathkii
ATATTATATATAAGTATATATATAAAAATAATTTTGATAGACCCTCTTGAAAAAGGTAAGAAAAAATCATAAAATTTACAAATCTGTGTTACACACAAATATTTCACAAATGCGATGTGATATGCAAAACCTACATTTTTGGAATACAGCAATCAATAATCATTGCAGAACCCCGTCAAGATGAATTATGTTTTACCCCCTGTTGTATATAGGTATATACAAAGTAGATTAAACAAAAAGTAAAAATAAACTATTTCTTACCTATAGCAGACCATTTCACATATTAAAATAATTTAAATGAAAATTGAAAAGTTCGTAGTTATTAATTAAACTAAACTTCATTTGAGTAAGCTCTAAGGTTAAATGACAGAACATTAGCAGTTCTCCATTTCCCAGGGGATAACCTATTTCTTGTGGTTTCATAAATATTTCCTCCTGTTTTAAATTATTCTTTCACTTCCCCGAGTGTGAGGAGGTGGGCTGAATGGTATTTTAGCGTTGCTAGTTTGTTCTAAATTCCATAAACTATTTTCCAGTGTTTTTTCACCAATTGAAGGAAATATCATTGTCTTCACTTGGTCAAAGTAGGCAACCTTATATATTTGTTTATTTTCTTGATGTAATCCGTATTGTAGCCTTTACTTTTGAATGTACAGATAATCACTCTTTAGAAGACTTTTCACTTTCTTTTTTAACTCTCACTTTCTTATCTGTATGACGATTTTGATGCCATTTCATTAAAACAATCCATTAAACAAGTGAAAATGGAACACTTCGCTTCACTTTCCTCACTAAAGTGAATCATCGTCAGCAAATGGAGTCATGGAGCGTAATTTTCATGCATTTTTTTCCATGTCTCAACGACGCATATTTTTTTGATTCAATCTGATTCATGTTGAAAAATTACCTTGAATCGCAGATCTAAGAAAGTAGCTACACACAAAGGTTTATCACATAGAACTTAGAGAAAGTCTTTTTTTTCCAACTGGTTTCTTAAGCTCTTCAAAGAGTGTAATTATTCCACTGAAGCTTTTGCCTTTATTTTGCCTATTTAAAATAGATTTATGCTAAAATGGAAGGGATCACTTGGCGACTGTTACTCCACGTTTAATGCTTGTTTTATGTGATGTTGTCATGGCTCAAGTAAATGGAATAATTTGCCACTGAACAATCATCAACATTTTTGATTGCACTTCAGAAACTGCTCCTGGATTTGAAAACTTTTTTGTTGGTGTAATATTTTACCCTATATCATAAGTTCTGTTCCAACGTGTAGAAACTCTTGAATTAATTTATGCTGTTTGACATTCACCTGCATCTGTAAAAGTTTTAAGCTTTGAAGCTGCCGTTGCTGAATGGTGGAAAAATGAGAGCGATAACTGCTTCTGCAAGTAAAATAAAATATCTTTAACAGACTCTGACATAATATTGAATCGTGAATGCATAGTTGCAACATGTGAATAAAAATGAAATTGATAGCAAGCCACTCTACCTTATACCAGCTACCATGTTGGTATTATCCAGTATCACTAAATGAATTCTATTTTTAGAATATTGAAAAATCTAAAGGCCTTATGGATCTGACAGATGACAAAAGAGTTTTGCCCACATTGGCTCAAATTTGGCTATATTTTTTATTTTTTGGGAAAAAGTTTTAAAATTTTCAAATTTTAAATTAAAATACTTTCCCTAGTGTGATAATTTATTGTTTATAAAGCTAAATATTCGGCCTGAATAGCTCGGCAAAAAGCCGAACTACCGAATATTCGGTATTTTTGCCGAATACCGAAAACTTACCGAATATTCGGCACATCCCTAATATATATTATATATATATATATATATATATATATATATATATATATATATATATATATATATGATAATACTATATATATATTTTAAATAATAGTTAATAAATATAATTATTATTAGTATTAATATATATATATATGGGAAAGGTATAGCACAGGACTCCAATATTTTCTGAATAAAATTCAAAGTCCAAAGCAATATATTGAGTGTATATATGATTGCATATATTGCTATTATGATTTATATTATATTATGTATCTATATAATAATTATTATTATATATTATTATTATATATTATTTATTATAGCTATATACTATTCTAATATAAATAAATATGTGGAGTCATGTTGCTAACTTTACCTATATATAGTTATATTACGGAATAATATATAGTAATTATATATATATATATATATAATATATATATATATTTATATTATATATATAATATACTATAGTATTAGTATATATATATATATATAATAATAGTAAAACTCCAAGTAATTTGATGCTATAAATATCTTTCTGAAAAAAAATTTTTTCCGTTTCTTATTATTGCGTTAAGTTCAGAAAAAGTGTAGAGGTAAGTTAGTTTTTTAAGAAAATTCTTTACTGGCAAGCTTCTGGAATTATGCAAGAAGCTTGCCGAATAAAGAATTTTCTTACAAAAAAACTTAACTTTTA
>JABUQX010139574.1:12500-18197 GCA_015478945.1 Trachelipus rathkii
TCTTTGAACAAGATTCAGAGTTGGAAGAAAATCAGGTATCAAAGATTATTATTATTATTATTATTATTATTATTATTATTATTATTATTATTATTATTATTATTATTATTATTATTATTATTATTATTAATGTAGCAGTATTTGACTCTGACTTGATATCCATCCTTTTAAGAAGCTCTGGTTCTGGTCATACGTAACATTTTCAATACCATCCTCCCAGAATACTTTTACACACAAATAATGGAAATAATCAGCTCAATATAATACCCAAACAATATAATCTTCAACCATTATTAATGCAATAAATATAATATAGTCATTCAAAATGACTTTTGCCTTAACACAAGCCGCAAGTCTTTTGGCCCAGTCGTCTATTGCAATTTGCACGACCTCCAAGGGAAAGTTCTTCAATGACCAGTTAGGGTTTCCTTTAAAGAAACAATATTTCTGTGTCATCTTGAGCAAACCATGCGCTCTTAAAACTACCTGTCATTTGTACTTCAAAGGATTAATTAAGATCAGGGCTGCCATTCAGCAGATCGTGAAACCATCAGAAAATTGGGAACATTGTCCCTGAGACAGGCTCGAGTAGCCCTTGCTTTATGTGCCAGTGTTGAATCCCGTTGAAAATTCCATGGTTTATTTTAGAAGAGGGTCTGACCTAGTATTTTTATCACACCCTCCACAATTGTTTGGTGGTACATTGCTGCTGATGTTTTAGATCACCTTTCTCACAAAAATTGATGTTTGTGACTCCATTGTGACTTGCTTCCCACCAAACCATCACAGAAACAGAATGATGACCTCTTTGGACATGTGGTACGATTTCTTCTACTTCCTTAAATGTTGTAGCATGCACCATTTCATTTTGTTTATTCTTTCACACTAAAGATATTTGTCTGTAAAGACAATTTTTCAGGTAATCATGCAACAAAATTCAAATAATAGCATTTAGACTTCTCTCTCATACCTTCTTTAGGCATCTATGACTAAATATCTGCGTCTTTGTAAGCCCCATCCTAAGTCCTTTCTGACATTGGTAATGACACATGAAATTCTCTTAGTTTGTGCATTTCATGTGACTGTTTTTGCTTATGAAGGAGATTTCCTCAATTACTGCTTGTATTATTTTATGGCATGATACATTAAACCCGTTACTATCTAGCAGTTGCAGCTTCACAAATTGGTACCTTTATTTTCTATACTACAGTTATGTAATTACAGGAAAAATTACTGATTTTATTTATCACCCTTAATCCATAGTTGCTTCTTATAGATGCAAAAGACAAAAATATTGTCCAGTTTAAAACAAGACACGATGACACCATGGGTTATCTTCTTTAATAGATACTCTAGCTATAAAGGTATAGCAACTTCAGCTTGTACTATTTTTAGAGTTACTATATATAGAGATATATATATATATATATATAGAGTATAAGAGATATATATATATATATATATATATATATATATATATATATATATATATATATATATGTGGGATGAATTTTAAGTTTGTGGCGAGTCTGAAGAGAGTTTGAGGATTATGGAGAGAGATTTAATAGGGCATGTAAAGGAGGGGTTTGTGCAAACGTAGATAAGAGGTTATGGTTGTGAGTGAGGACAGTCCCTCAGTGTGGTTATGTTAGATGATGAGCAGTTGGAGCAAGTGTCTTGAGTTTAAATATTTAGGTATGTGTGTTTGATGAGAAGGGAACGGATGATGCAGAGTGTAGTGGTGGGCAAAAGTTAGATGGTAAGGGAAGGTGGCTGGCACTAAATCACAGGAATGTAAGGGATTAAGTCTTGAGTGCGCTAGAGTCTTACATGAGGGTATGTTGTTACTGTGTTATTGTATAGTGTAGTGGGACCATGGTCTGGAATAAGAAGAGATCTAAAGTTCAAATGTCTAGATTGGACAACTAGGGGTACGTTAGGTGTGAAAGAATTAACAAAGGAGGGCTGAACGTATAGAGAGTGGTGTGGTGTGGGAAGAAAGGGGTAAATGAGAGAATGAAAGATGTTGAGATGGTTTTGGGTCATGTGGGAAGGGATGAATGAAAGTCGGTTGTTGTTGGATGTATAGTGGGAGAGTGTATATTGGAACCCACTGCTGGGAGAATCGAAGAGAAAAGTGATTGAGTCGGTGAACGTAATGTCTGAAGGAGAGAAATGAGTTTGGCAGAGGCGAGAATTAAGGCAGGATAGGAGAGAATGGCGGGGCTTTGTATGGGGGCATGAGGCCCACCTGGGCCAGGGGATGAACCCTTACATTGACGATTTACCATAGTGAGGGTCCGTCGTGGTCCTATGATGCTCTAGGGTGGATTTTCTGTCTGTGACGAGCTCTCACTAATTAATGGTAAGGCTGGGCTTTCTTTTCGACGTTTGTCATGTTCTCCTACTGCTTTTCTTTTCCGGTGCTTGTACAGCACCTTACCCCCAATCTGGGCAAAGAGGAAGGTGAAGAAAGAAAGAATATATATATATATATATATATATATATATATATATATATATATATATATTGCAAGTAGCAGTATATATATATAGTATATAGAGTATATATATATATATATATATATATATATATATATATATATAGATATATATATGTCTAGTATATATACTGTATAGAATACCACCTTCTTTCCCTAAAGACTGTGTGTATATATGCACCAGAAACAGTAGCTAGTAGAAGAATATGACGCAAGTCGAAAGAAAAGCCTCGCCTTACCGCCCCCCTTTATACCCATTAGTAAGAACTCGTTGCAGTCAGAAAATTCACCTTTAGAGCCACAGGACCGCAGTCCTCACTCTGGCATCTTGCTGATGGGGTTCATCCCTGGTCCAGGGCCCAAACCAGGCCTCTCACAGGACTTTCCTCACTCAGAACCATAACTTCATTTTTATCTACATTTACTTTCAAACCCCTCCTTTACATACCCTCCATTCTACCAATCCTCTCAAACTCTATTCAGATTCGCCACACAAACCAAATCATCATCATATAATAAACAGGACACCCTTCACTCCCTTCCTTCCATCGTGTTCTTTACACACTTTCTACTCTAATCATATATATATATTGTATATATATAGTATATATGTTATATATATATATATATATATATATATATATATATATATATATATATATAGTATATATATATATATATATATATATATATATATATATATATATATATATATATATTGATACAGTAAACGGCATGAACCGAAGTGTCATTAATGTTGATAGGGTCATCTTTTTCGAGTATTCACCCTGCTGGGATTATCCTGGGTTCTAAAGCAGATGAATTTCAGCCTTGACCATTACGTTATGATAAAAGAATGCGAGATTTCTTCATGTCGTAAATATAAGTACGCGCCAAGACAGTACATCTGCGCCCTTCCCATCCACACTCGGGCGTATGGTCAAGCAGGGCACCGCACAAGGTGAAAAATACTCAGCAACCGGGGGATCGTATTTTATTGATAAGGTAAACTGCATTAACCGCAGTGTCAATAAGTATTGATAAAAATACCCCTTTCTGCTTGACCCTACGCCCGAGTGTGGACGGGAAGGGCGCGGGATGTCCTGTCTTGGTGGGTGCTTATATTCACCACAGGAAGAATTCTCGCGTTCTTCTTTTAGTCCATCGTGGCGTAGTGGTCAAACACATACGCGTTCATCCGTTAGGGCCCATTTTCAATTCAGCGGGGGAATAGCACAAAGGGGGTATTTTTATAAAAGATATCTACTGGATATATAGTATATATGCAGCAGAGGTATATGTTATGAAGAGTATAGTATATATATATATATATATATATATATATATATATATATATATATATATATATATATATATATAAAGTATGAGTATTTAAGAATATATATAATTTTTTCCTCTTTGTCCTTCCTTCCATGACTTCGTCAGATTTGAGGTAGTATAAATATTATTAATAGAAATAGATGGAAATATGTGAAAGAGGGTGACGTAAGTGAAACCAAATCATCAGATGCATAACAATGAGGCACTTCTGGGCCTTCATCCATTCTCCTATCAGTCTAATGTCTCCCTACAAACCCCTATTACCTCTAATTTTTTATCACCCCCATCCATATACAAATTAAACAGCCAAGAAGATATAGCAGCAAACCCTGCCCTCACCACTGTTAATATTAACCATTCATTTTCAACTCCATTAATTTACACATCTAAATATAGTGATACATACTTTGAAATAATTCAAGCTTGTTACGAACAATTTCAGAACATTAACACCTCGCACGGAGCTTTCCCATTAATCCTGTCATGCGCCTGAACATTGCAATCTATAAAACCGTTAACTTATTTTTCATTTTCTCAATAGTTTGTTTCAATGCAAAAATCTGTTACATCCTCTGCCACTTTAAATGTATCTGTGCCAGCACAGTCCTCCTGTTGCTCGGGAGGCACTCTCTTTAACCAAAATACCAGCAGGTATCATCTTTGAATACTGACAAACACTTCTATAGTTCTCTATATTCTTGCTCCTTATCTAAGGTCACGTTATTGCTGCCTCCTCCAACCTTTGAACCATACCCATAAACTTTCCATGGTCCAGTCATTTCACAATCTCGCCTCCATTCTTGATCATTTCACCTGATAATTCCATCTAAACCTGCAGAGTTACATTCTTCAACTTTCTACCTATTACCTCCTCCTACTAATTACCTCATCCCAAAATACCTACTTTCCTGCACCTTTCCAACCTACACAGTCACTATCACCTCTTCATTACAGCTAACATGCAGATTTTTGAAGGTTCCCTCCACACTCCTCACATCCATTTCATCAAATCACAAAAGTAATGATTCATTCATTATTCTCTGAAGACTTTTAATTTTAACCTTTGTACTTCCTTATAAAGAGTTTCTATTCCCTTCTAAATCCCTATTCATCCTCCTTCCAAACTCTTAATTTTTTTTCTCCCACCCCCTTCTACATATGCAACTTTTGGTCTTTTTTTCCTCATGATATATATTTCCATGTACCTTTCTTTCAAGACAGACTATCATTGTTTTAAGGATATTCAACCATTATTATTTTTATTTTTGTTGTTATTATTATTATTATTATTATTATTATTATTATTATTATTATTATTATTATTATTATTATTTTTCAACAGGGCGAATGTTTTTACCCAATCATAGATGCCAATAAGGAATTGGAAATAAATGATAAACCTCTGGACTTTAAGGAGGAATATGAAGATAATGATGAACATGTTGAAGACATTTCTGGATTGGATGAAAGTCAGGTACTAAAGAAGAATTAATCAGTCATTTGTTTTTCTTATGAAATTGTTGTGGTTACTATTTATAGTATATTTCAGAATAATGTGGTGCATCTTCATAATTCAAAGTTAGATCAAGTGTTTGTAGTTATGATAATCTGTAGTTACAGTTTTTTAAAACATTGACAGATAAAGGCTTATGTAAAGCCATCCTACATTTATTGAAATTATCACTCAAACACGTATTTTGAATCCCATGGCCTTTCAACACACATCAAATGACAAATATTCTTTTGTAGTATAAGTCAGGGTTAGACATAAAAATAAAAGTCCACACAACTTCCACTTTTGTATGTTTTCTTAACATATTTTGTGAGCTTACATTTACTATAATTTTACTGAAGG
>JABUQX010139575.1:0-17500 GCA_015478945.1 Trachelipus rathkii
GGCATTACAACTTCTTGTTATGCTGATAGCAAGTGGAGCTAATCATATATAGCTATATTAATTATTATAGTATTATATTAGTAAGTTGATGTATAATATATATGAAAAAATCTCTGTAATATTAAGTTTTGGGAAGGGTAAAAAGCGAATAACTAAAAAAATACATGGGTTTTTTAAAAATATTGTTTTTATTTTACAAAAGTTTGCTTCTTGTTTTTTTACTATGAAGGTTTATCGCCACCTTGATATTATACTATATACTAGTATATTATATAGATTATTATTATATATAGTATATATTATATATAGTATATATTTTATATATATGATATGATAATATATATTAGTATATATATATAAGTTATAGTATATATTCGTTAGATATTATTATTATTAGTGTATATTGGGTTTACGGCATACATGCTCTGATCCATTTAGGTTGGGACTAAGGTTTTTGGTCATCTAAATTAAGTTAGGTTATTTCCATTAGGAGATTTGTTTAAGTAGTATACACGAGTTTACTACTGCTGGTTTATACCTTAATCAACTTAATCATAAAACAAGCCTTACAGCAAGAAAATTCTTAAGCACATGGTAGACACGGAGTCGGGGGTAATAACCTAACGAACCTAACTAAGATGCAAATTTTTTTTTGAAGGGGGATGTATAGTTGTGGTCCTTTTCCAGGAGATAGAATTATGATTTATGCAATATTCGCTTAATTTTAAATATTAATATTTCAATAATTAAATTTTTTATGTAGTTGATCACTGTTATAGCTATAAAAGGCGAGATTCGAGAATTTGGGAGTTATCTCCATATGTGATGGGGGGGGGGGGCAAATATTCAAAGTTAAAAATGATAAAAACAGGCAGATAAATTAAAAATATTGGTTTTGAAAAATAGTTTTTAATGTGTATTATATTAATTAATCCGTGAATATACAGACAAACCAGGGTTGGACCAAAACGATCCAGCAAAGTGGATTTTTTTTGATTTTTTTTTTAAAAATCATGTGATTTTTTTTGATTTTGTTTTAAATTTTTTTTTTCTATTTTTTCAGATTCGTAAACGTCACTGGATATATATGTGTAACTTGCAATTATATGTTCCGCGTGACGTTACGACGATTCCAAAGACACACTGGAAAGTTAATCAGAAAAAATAATACAGAGTAAGAGAAGAATAAGTGGATATATAATGAAAGGAAAGGGTTTATTAGGGATGGGGAATCATTAATTGAGATATACATCACAAATTGATTTTTTGTTAAAAAAATCAAAATCACCAAAAATGCCATCCCTGTTTCTGAATATTTCATTTTCTATTTAAAAGTGTTTTTCATCTGATCAAAATATTGTAAATACATGGAGTTTTTTTTCCTTAAACGCATAATAATACCTATAAAGAAATAATTAATAAAATTAAATTAACGGTAAAAAGCATTGATCGTTATTATTTTTTCACGTAATTTGAATAACTGACGTAATGAAATAGTTTGAAATAAAGCGCAACTTCAAACATTGGGGTTCTATTATTCGAAGGTTTTCCAAGTATATATCTCTCATCTCTCTCTCGTCTCTCTCTCTCTCTCTTCTCTCTCTCTCTCTCCTCTCTCTTCCGATTCTCTCGTCTGTATCATCTCTCACTTCCTCTCTTCTCTCGAGTAAATCTCTTTCTCCTCGCTCTTTCTCTCTCTCTCGCTCTTCTCTCTCTATATATCATTATATATATATATTATATATATTAGTATATTATATATATATAGTATATATATATATATATATATATATATATATATAATATATAGTACTATGAATATATATATATCTATATATATAATATATATATATATTATATTATATATATGTAATAGTGATATTATATATATATATATATATAAATATATATATTATATATATTATATATATATATTTATATATATAGTATATAATAGTATAATATATATTAATATATAATATATATAATATAGTATAGTATAATTATATATGATTATATATATATAATATATATAGTATATGTATGATATAGTATATATATTATGATTAATATATATATATATATTATATATATATTAGTATCTATATATTATAGTATATATAATAAATATATATAAATAACTATATATATATAATTTATATTATACATAATATTAAGTATATATATATATATATATATTATATATATATATATATATATATATATATATAGGTTATTATATATATATATATATATATATTACTATATATATATATATATAATATATATTTATATATGGTATAGTATAATATTATATATATATATATATATATATATATATATATAATAATAATATATATATTATATAGTATATATATGATATATATATATATATTATATATTTAAAACATAATTACCTTCTTGAGTAATGTTTTAACATCTCCTAAATTTGGTTTTAAATCTCGTCTAGTAGTGGATAAGCTGGATTCCGGACCTAAAATTTTGCGGTTAATCCTCTGATTTGACCTTTTTTGACCTGGACCTTTTTTTGAGCTTCGTTAATTTTGTTAAAACCTGACGTTGACGCTTTTTTGACCTTCACCTTTTTTTGGCCTTGCCCGTTTTTGGCCATTGTTTTTACGCTGCCCTTTGACCTTTTTTGGGACGCTTGACCAGTTCTTTTTTTCCGGGCCAACGCCTTTGGTTATTCTTCCCATCGCGCGCTCCACTTTTTTGGCCTCAGTTGTTTTGAGAACCGACACCCACTTTTACTCTCTCGGCAACCTATGTTTTTGGGAACCTCACATTCTTTTTCCGGCCCTCCCGCCTAATTTTGCAACCGCCTTTGCGAAAAAGCCCGGTTGCGCCAAGAGAAACGGTCTGGCAGCGCCCGTGTGTACGGTGTCTCGCCGCACCCTATTTTTCGACCTAACCCATTGGTCTTCAATGGGTCATTTTTGGCCCACCCCATCCTTTTTGAGCCACCCTTTAGGTGCTTAGCCCTTTTTTTTGATCCTAGACCTTTTGGGTCTTGACCTTTTTCTCCAAAAGCATGCCGATACCCATGGTCAATTTTGACCACGGATATTTTTTGGCCTTCTTTAGGGGCTTAGCCGCCTTTTTGTGATCGTCTTAAGCCTTGTATTTGGCATGATAGATTTGATCGGTCTTGACTTGCCATGGATACTATGGTTCAATTTTGACCGACAAGGTAATTTTTTTTCGTCCTTCCTTTAGTGGACTTAGCCCTTTTTTTGATTTTTTATCTTGTTTGATCATGATATTTCGGCCTTGACTTGACGGATGCCATGGGTCAATTTTTGACCACGGTAATTAGTTTTTTGTCCTTCCTTTAGGGACTGATTTCCCCTTTTTTTGATGTCTTAACCGTGTTTGAACATGATATTTCGGCCTGGACCTTGCCAGATACCATGGGTTCATTTTGACCACGGGGTAATTTGTTTTGTCTTTGTCTTTAGGGCCTTAACCCCCTTTTTTGATGTCTTAGACCGGTGGTGTGACCCATGATATTACGGGGCCTTGACTCTTGCCAGATACCATTGTCAAATTTATGACCCACCGTAATTTTTTGTCTTCTTTAGGGACTTAGACTTTTTTGATGTCTTAACTGTTTGACCATGATATTTGGCCTTGACCTTGCCATATGACCTATGGGTCATAATTTTGGCCCCACGCCTATTTTGGGCCAGCTTGTGTCCCACCCGTCATAACATATTTCGTTCCTAACTTGAACGGTAATGTATCGGTAGCTGATGTTCTAACTTGAGTGTCCTATGAATTATTCTAAGAGTGCGGTGCGTGCGCAGGATGAGTGCAAGGGTGTAGTGCCAATGGTGCAGATGAGTGCAAGTGAGTGCGAATGAGTGCCAAGTGAGTGCACATAGTGCCATGACGTGCCACAATAGTGCCAACTGAGTGCCCTTTTTTCAAGCCTTTTCTAGCTCGCCCTGCGCCTAAGAAATAGCCCTATATGGTGTCCTACCGCTAAGGTTATAAGGTAATGAGGATCGATTGGTGTATATTAAAAGTTGCGAGGATGCTTCCTACTATGAGTTAGTTTTTTCTAAGACACTTTCAACTTATATCAAAATAACTATGACACTCTATACACACTACACTAAGTGGTCAACAACCCATTCCCTTGACACTTATAAGCCATATGACTTATACACACTTACACCAGCTTCAGCCATACACTTTACCTCACATGACACTTAACTCAACCAGCCTTACACTTACCCATATAGCATTGCGATTGGGGTGTATTTAGTTGCTAGATGTTTCCACTTAACTAATCAGAGTTAGCATTTTCTAACCTTTTCTTAACCTTTTTCACCCACTACAGTCATAGAACAGAGCTGCATATTGATCGGTCTTACCCTAGTCATAATTGGATCACACAAGACGCGCAGCTAGCGCATCCGCACAAAAGGACAGTAACCCGCACCCCGCACGTGTGCGCCCCGGCCCGCGGTCCTCCGCCCACCGCGTTGCGCGCCGCAGGGCGCAATATTTCCGCGTACCCGCCCGCCGCGGCGCCCGCAGGCGCAATATTCCTGCGGCAATGACAATCATATATACTACAAGTTCATTTTCATTTTTAATTTCATACTTTAAACATTTTTTATTAAAAATATTTTCGCGAACATAAAACTGTAACTCATTACGGACATCTTTTATATTTTTAACTTAATACTTTTTTAATTTAATAAATTGTTTAAAAATTGTGATGTAGAAGAAAAGAAGAATGGAGTGCCTGATATATTACCATTTTATTTTACTAAATTTATGTACGAATTTTTAATTAAAAAATTAACATTACATACCTTAAAGCAGTAAATCAGTAAATCAATGAGGTGTTCTACACTAGGGATAGTAGTGCTTTTGTTTTAGGACGTGCTTTACTGCTTTAACGCTCATGTTTTACTGCTTAACTCATAATGTTTACTCACATATTTATTAACTTACATACTTAAAGCAGTAAATAGTAAATCAATAGAGGTGTTACATGAACAAGGGTTTAGTATGCTTTTGTTTTAAGCTGCTTTACTGCTTTAACTCATGTTTTTACTGCTTTAACATCATCATGTTGTTTTACTGCTATAACTCATATATTTATTAACGATACATACCTTAAAGGCGTAAATCAGTAAATCAATAGAGGTGTTACCTAAGGGGATTAGTATGCTTTTGTTTTAGCTGCTTTACTGCTTTTAACTCTCTGCTTTACTTGATTTAACTGCATCGGTTTTTTACTGCTCTTAACGTCATGTTTAACTGCTTTAAACTCAATTGTTTTAGACTGGCTTTCCTCGTATATTTATTACTTTTATTTTTATTTACTCTTGTTTATTCTTTTTCATTCTTTTTATTTTTATTATTTTACTTTTAATTATTTTATTTTATTTTATCTTAGTGTTAAAATCTTCATGCCTAAATTGTTATTATTATTTACACACACACGACCTACACACACCAACGACACACACACACACCACACGCACACACACACAGATTTCCTTACACACACACCTGATTTACTTTACACACAGCCAGATTTACTTACCACAACAAGATCTTAGTTACACTCACACACAGACTTTACTTACACTATGACTACTGTATACACACTAAATGTCACTTATACACCATTCACGGGACTTGACACTTAATACACCAATCCTAGCATTCAACATAGACATTACATTCATAACATAGACACTGTACATTTACCATACGACACTTCCACTATGACACTTATACAGCACTATCTCCTTATACACACATCACTAGACACTTATACACACTTCCTAATGACACTTATACCACTTCTATACACTCCCATAGACCACTTTCACCATTTACCCAATGAACACTTAACCTCACCATAGACACTTGTAAGTACGAAACACACAACACCAACACACACACTACGCTTTTTAGACCTCACTATTTATTACCTTACATACATTAATAGCAGTAAATCATAAACTCAATTAGAGGTGTTTACAATAGCAGCAAGGGAATTAGTATGCTTTTTTGTTTTACTGCTTTAACTTGCTTTAACTCATATGTTTTACTTGTTTTAATTACTGTTTTACTGCTTTAATCATATGTTTTACCTGCTTTAACTCATGTTTTAACTCCTTTTACTCGTATATTAATTAAAATTCAAAAATCTCTTTTATATTTTTTAATTTTGTTTTTAAACTTTTTTTTTTTTATTCTTTTATATTTTTCGTTATTTTTGTTTTTTAATTACTTTTTATTTTTATTCTTTTTATTTTATTTTTATTAACTTTTATTCTTTTTATTTTACTTTTATTATTATGTATACATTATCTATTTAACTTCATGCCTAGTTATTTATTTACCAATTTCAGCATTCACAGTACACACACACACAACACACACACACACACAACCACACACACACACACGCACCACACACACACACACACCAAATATTGTAATACAATTTATTAAAGAAAGCATTTTAATGTTTTTTAATTAAACACGTACATTTTATATTACTCATTCAAATATAACTAAATTATTTCAAGTTTTCTTAAACTTTCTATAATAAATCAAATCATTATCTTTTGCATAAAGATTTATTATTAACTGTTAAATACTTTTTGTTTATAATTATTGTAACTATCATCTTGAAAAATATAAACTTTTACTAAAATTTTATGAAAATTTTATTAAAAACATATATTTTTACGTTACCTTAAAGCAATAAATAGTAAATCAGTAAGGACAGCCCCTAGCACCTCAAAAACCATGGCATTCCCTGCCATGTTCTATTTTGACTTACTGCTTTTACATATCGTTGTACATTGATGGAGAGCTATAAAAATACGAAATTGTTTCTTTCTTCTCTGTAAACATAACATGTATTTTATTAAAATCATTCTAAAGTTTTTATTTAAAATTACAATTATTCACTTACATTTTATATTATTCGCCGTTAACTTTAAAAAATATTTATCAAAGTTTTTTAATAATTCGGATTTTCTTTATTTTAATCTATGCTATCATTGACAATCCACAACGAGAAAACACAACACCCGCACTCCTTACAGATTACGAATTGCCTCTCTCTGTAATGTGTGAAATGACTCCACTTTAGCACTAAATTGGGATAATTCTTTTTGTAACCCGGGGTGTGCTGATTTCTGGGGGATTTATAATTCTACTAAAATATAATTTCAAATGACCTGTTTTCTGTAAATGTGGTGGCTATACTTATCGTTAGGCCTAATTAGGCCTAAATTTAGGAATAAGCTTTTTTCGTATCCTCAATATGATTTAAGCCTAAGTACCAGGTCAAAGGAATTCCAAGTAAGTAGACAAGAATCATTGTCTATACTAATTATTTTCTTATAATATTATTTCAACTTACCCCTTTTGGTGTATAACCTCGCGCACAAGGGAGGAAATTGTTTGTCCTTACTGTGATTGGTTGGAGTAAATGCCTTATCTTATATGACCTCGTATGTGGATGGTCGAGAATTATAGACCTAATATTGAGAAAATTGAACTTTTGTTCTTTAACTTGTAAATTGAGCAAGCTGTGCTGTTTTAAAAATCTGATAATGCTTTAAATGTTTATAAAATCATAGTCAATCATGATGTGAAATATGGAGGTCGATCTTTTATTAATCTGCCATGTGTGGTTTTGTATTTTTTTAAGAGCTGAATTATCATATTTATAATAAATACTTCATTGAGGATAAATTTTATATTTTCACTAGATAGATAATAATGTAATCTCAACATAGAGATTTATAGTAGATCAGGTGAAGCAAAACGCAAGAGCGGGCGGCGCAAGCGACGACCGCGGTTGCGAAACCGACGCATGAAACCGCCGGCGTAATATTATACGCGGTCGCGAAAATATGGAGCGTTGCTATTTCAAAAGTGGAGGGGCATACATCTCTAGAGGTTGCAATATGTTTGGACACGTCTCCAATTCAGTATGTATATAGATAGTCTAGTTTGTGTACTGTATCAAGGTATATTTACGAACCTTATAACATTGTTCAAAGCACATTAGTTTATTTAAAGTCTGGGAATATCAGTGGTTTAATTAACAGACCAGGGTAGATGATTCTCGGTGGTTGCCGAATGCATACAACATCCGATATAGAAGAGGTATGAACTTACAGTACCGTCGATGTAATTTTTGGGAAGTATAATGATATTGATGATCTAATATGGAAATCCATAAATGAGAAATTACAGGTTTTGTAAATGGGGGGAAGTTTTATCATCGCATGTTATATTTAAACTGAAGATTTGTAATATACGTATAATAGTTTTAGATTAAACAACGTTTGTCTTTCATAACACTTATACCATAGAGGTAAGATAAACGTAAGACATCTTGAAAGGGAGGGAATGGGATAACTTCTATACATTAACTGTTCAACGTCGTATATAGGTGTAACTTTAAGGCATAAAAAACTTGTTATTCCTTAAAGTAATAAGATCTAAAGGCATACACAAAAGAGGAAACTGGCCCTACGTCATCATGCAGAAGTATTTTGTTCTATGTTCCCTCAGGAATTTATAACTTTAGGTAATAAAAAAGCTGTTTTTATTCAACAAAATGTTTTTTTCAAGAAACTTTACCATTGAAATTTTCGTATTTTCTATTAAATATAATTTATATTAAAAATGTTCAAGTAAGAATAAAATGAACGATTCATAAGTATAGAAACCGGTATATTGTTGGAGAGATATACAAAACTGATGTAAGAAGTTTACAACAGGCGTATCATAAGGAAAATATTTTCGCGACGCGTAGTACATATTACGCGCCGGCGGGTTCCATGCGTCGGGTTCCGCACCGGGTGCGCGTTCTTGCTGGCGCTCTTGGCGTTTTGCTTCAACGTGATCTACTGTATAAATCTAGGTGATTATTTTAATCTATTCTACGTGAAATTTAATTAATAGTTCTCACTGTTACGTATTTAATTATAAATATGATATACACTTTAAGTATAAATAAAACATTTTAAACAAATCAGCATATTATACTTGTGCACCGCTTAACAGCTAAATGACTATGATTTTAAAAATGAAGTTTGGGTCTAAAGATAATAAAACACACCTGCTCAAAATACAAGTTTAAAGAACAAAGTTTAATTTTCAAAAGACGATAAAATAATTCTCGACCAATTCACATACGAGGTCATATAGAGATAAGGATTACTCCGACCATCACAAGTAAGGAAAACATCTCCTTCTTACCTGCTTAAAGGATCTTACCGATCCGGCATGTTTCAGTTTGAAATTATATTTATCAAATAATAATAATAAACAATGATTTGAGGTTTATTGGAATTACCTTTTGACCTGTATTAGGCTTAAATGCAGCATGGGATCAAAATGAAATAACTAATTTTTAGGCCTAAATTTAGGCCTAACGTAAGTTATTGCAGCACATTTACCAGAAAAAGGTCAGTTTGAAATATTTTTGAACCGTGGTATTAGGCCTAAACTCCGCCCCCCGGGTCAATAAAAGGTTCATCCAAATTTATGTCTAAAGTAGTTATTTTCCAACACATTTTACCAGAGAGAGGTCAAGTGCTTCGCTCATCTCGTAAGGAGTGCGGGTGTGTTGTGTCTTTCTCGCTGTTGGATTGTCATGTACATAGATAATAATAAATAAAATCAAGAAATTCATAAAAAGAACTTTTGAATATTTTTAGCCACTTAAATTTTAAGACTATTTAAAATTAATGTTTACTTTTAAATAAAACAACTGACAAAAAAATGGAATACAGCAAAAGGCTTCGTGCTGGATATAAAGAAGAACTTATTTTTTTGATGTAAAGATTTTCCATGCTAGATGATGTAAAGCAGTAAGTAATAGAACAAGACCACGATGGCATGCTTTGCGTGTAGAGGGGTGCTAGGAGCTGACCTTACTGATTTACTGATTTATTTCTTTAAGGTACGTAAAATTGATGTTTCACAAAATATAAAACCCGATATTTGTTAGTAAAAGCTGTATTCAGCTATAACTTGATACATATAAATTTATACGAACAGCGTATTATCATTTTTAATAAATTCTTTGTTTCCACTTAGATTGATTTATTGATTTAATTTAGAAGTTTTAAGAACTTTGAAAGTAATTTTAGTTATATTTGGAAAGATGCTACTTGATGACGTGTTTAATTAAAACAGTAAAATGTTTTTAAAAAATTATACGTTATCATGTGTGTGTGTGTGTGTGTGTGTGGTGCGTGTGTGTGTGTGTGTGGTGTGCTGTGTGGGTGTGTGTGTGTGTGTGTGGTTAAATGATAATAACAATAGGCATGAAGTTAATTGCAGTTAGTATATTAAAATAAGTTAAATAAAAAAAATAAAAGAATAGAAATAATATAAAAAGCATAACTCTCAGCATCTAAATTTAAATGAAAATAAAAATTAAAAAATAGAATATGAAAGTTATTAAACAAATAAAAAATAAATAAAGAAAAACATAAACTGTTAAATAAAATAACGAGTTTAAGCAGTAAAACATCGAGTTAAAGCAGTAAAACAATATGGTTTAAAGCAGTAAAACATGAGTTAAAGCAGTAAACATATGATTTAAAGCAGTAAAGCTAAAAAAAAGCATACTAATCCCTTGCTGCTATGTAACACCTCTATTGATTTACTGATTTACTGCTTTATTATATGTAACTTGTTTGATTAATTATATGAGTTAAAGCATGTATGTGGTGTGTGTGTGTGTTAGTGTGTGTTGTGTGTGTGTGTCGGGTGTGTGTGTGTGTGTTACGTCAAAGTGTCTATGGTGAGTGTAAGTGTCTATGTGGTATCATGTTTACGTGTTATGGGTGAATGTTAATTGGGCCAAAGATCGTATTGTAAATTTTGTTGAAAGTTTCATGAGTGTATGTGTTATAAGTGACATAGTGTGTATGTGTCATAGTGTAAGTGTCTATGGGAAATGTAAGTGTCTATGGATTTTAAATGTAGTGTCTATGGTTGAGTGCAGGTGTGGCATAGTGTGTGTATAAGTGTCATAGTAAATGTGTGTATTAAAGTGATTTGGTCTATAAGTGTATAAGTGTAAGTAAATATGTGTGTGAGCTGTTAACTAAATCTGTTGTGTGTAGTATACTGTGAGGTGTGTGTAAGTAAATCTGTGTGTGTGTGGTGTGTGTGGTGTGTGTGTGTGTGTGGATTTACCACAGTATAAATAACAATAGCCATGAAGTAAATAACACTATGAGTATAATATACAGTTTTAATATAAAGTTAATCTTAGATAAAATATAAAGAATAAAGAAAAAAGCTAGTGCGTCGTTCAGTAAAAGTTAGCATAAATATACGAGTTAAAGAGTAAAACATGAGTTAAGCAGTAAAACAGAGTTAAAAGCAGTAAAACACGTGAGTTTACAGCAGTAAAGCAGAGAGTTAAGAGCAGTAAATTGCAGAGAGTTAAAGCTAGTAATGCAGAGAGTTAGCAGGTAAATGCATAAATACAAAAGCAATTAAACCTGAGTATGGTAACACCTCTATTGATTTACTTGTTTGACTGCTTTTAAGGTATGTTATCTTTATAACCCGTTTTTATTATAGCAGTAAAACATATTGAGTTAAAAGCGTAAACACATGCAGTTAAAGCAGTAAAGGCAGTAAAAACATAGCATATTAATAAAATAGTAATTGGTTTACTTGCCCTTGAATAAAATTAGGTTTGAGACTAGTAATTTAATTGAATTTATTTGTAGTTTTTCTAGCTGTACTAAAATTTGTATTTATGAATCTCAATTATCGACATTGTTAAAAAAAAATAGACGATTTGCAATTCAGGTCCATCGGTGTTGAAGGTTTTACTGCTTTAAAAGGTGTTATGTTAAATGTTTTTAATAACAATTTCCGGTAAAAGAATTGCAAAAATGAAATGTTAATTATCAAAGTATTGTGATTTTTTGTCTTCAACGTAATTCTTTTAAAAATTTATAAATTAAAAAGTATTAAGTAAAATATAAAAGATGGCTGTAATGAGTTACAGTTTTAGGTTCTGCGACAAATGTTTTTTAATAAAATGTTTAACGAATAGAATAAAAATGAATAGACTGTAGGTATATATTAATTTTTCATTGTTCGGCGGCGGGAAATATTGCGCCTGCGGGTGCCCGCGCGCGTGGGCGGGTACGCGGAAATATTGCGCTGCGGGCGGCCCGCGGTGCGGCGGGGACGCGGCGGCCGCGTACCCGGCTGAGTGAGGTCCGGCGCGCAGTCCCCGATGCTGGCGCCTTGGTGATCGCAACCGACCAGGAGTCGGCACGTGCGTAGCACCCAGTTGCTGCGATGTAGTGGGTAGAAAAGGTTAGAAAAGGTTATTGAAAATGCTGAACTCATTAGTAGGAAAACATCCTATAGCAACTTATATTCACCACATCGTTCAAGTGTCTATGGTAAGTGTATAGATGTGACCGAAATATGTGACGTGTCCTATGGGTGTAGTGTAAGTTGTCTATGGGTGGTGTATGTGTGTATAAGTGTCATAGTGCGTATAAGTGTCATAGTGCAATGTTGGTTGTATAAGTGTACAATAGGTCATGTGTGTATAAGTGTCCATAGTGGGTATTTTGTGTTATATGACATAGTGTTCAAAAAAAAAATTTACTTCATAGTAAGGCAAGGCATCTATCTAACTTTGTAATATACACCATATCGTATTTCCTCATACCTATATGACCCTAGGTGTTATATCTCACCTATATGGCTATTGGCTCAGGGGAGGCTTATAAAAGGCTTGAAAAAAGTGTCACACAGTTGGCCCTATGTGGCACTCTAACTTGGCACTCATTGGCACCACACGTTGGACTCACCTGGCACTCACTCGCGGTCATCAGACAAAATATAGTCATTGTTAATTTTAAGATACATACGTTGTGAGTTGTGCGAACGGAATTGAATGTATGAGGTGGGACAATCGGAGTGGGTGACTCTGCATAATATAGGCGGTTGGGCCAAAGATTGTTGACCGCTATGTGGATAGGGATTCGGTGGTCAGGATCAAGGCCGGAAGATATCATGTAAACAAGGTGGTAAGTACATCTGAAGAAAAGGGCTAGAGTCCGGTAAGAAGGGACAACGCAAGAAGGTTACCGTAGTGAGGGTCATAAAGTTGTAGCCGCAGTTGGTATCTGGGCAGAGTCAATGGCCGGAAGTATATTCATATGTTCAAAGACGGTTAGGACTCATCAAGAAGAAGGGTTGAAGACGTCGTCTAAAGGATGAGGACAAAAGAATAGGTGGGTCTAAAATTGAGCCGCATTGGTGATTCGTGGCAATGGGCTCAAGGCCGAAGTGATCTATGGATGCAAAGCAGAGGTTAAGACATGCAAAAAAGGGCTAAGTCCTAAAAGGAAGACGAAAAATTACCGTGGGTAAATTGACCCAGTGGTATTGGCACAGGTCAAGACGAAATATCATGGTCCAAACAAGGTTAAGAACATCAACAAAAGGTTCTAAGCCCCGTAAAGGCCAGGCCAAAAAAAATTACCAGTGGGTCAAATTGACCCATGGTATCTGTCAGATGCTTCTGGAGAAACAGGTCAGGGAGGAAGGGTAAAGACATCAAAAATTATAGGGCTATAGTCATTATCTAATAGTGGTTGGCAAAATTGTTGGTCAATAATATGATTCCCATGGGTAAGACAAGTGGGTTGGTCAAAATTAGGGGGACACGTACAAGGTTTCTGCGCGAAAAAGCGCGTTATATGAGCCGCGATAGTTGTGCGCTGTCGGGCGAAGAAGATATATGCAAAATTAGGGGTGCCTGATATAATATATATATGTGTGTTGTGGTGTAATAATATTATTATAGGGTTGCTCAATATAATTAGGGTGCCTAAAAATTTGGGTTCTCTATAATATTATAGAATAATTAGGGGTGGGCTCTAAATATGATCTGCCATGTGTAAGATCCTTATAGGGTTGTGCTCCGATATATATAATGTGGTTAATGTGGTCTTTCTCTATATATTATATAGGCATGTGGTTCTCTATGTTTTGTATTTAATAAGGTTTTATATATTATAAGGTCAAGGTTCAATTAATGGTCGTAGTGTGTTGGTGTGATCTCTATAAAGATGCCGGTTATTATTCTCTTTATCTATCATTCCTTTCTCTTCTTCTTCTCTTCTCTTTCTCTTTTTTCTTATTACTTTTTTTTTCTCCTCTCTCTTTTTTCTTCTCTCTCTCTTCCTCCTCCTCTTTTCTCGTCTCTCTCCTCTCTCTCTCTTCACTCTCTCTCTCTCCTCGGTCGTCTGCTCGTCTCTCTTCTCTCTCTTTCTTTCTTTTATATTCTCCTCTCTCGCATTTGGACACATAAACCATTATTTAACATACACTTTTACTATAAATACGCAGATATCTCGAAGTTGTTGTTCTGTAGTTCTCAGATGGTATTGTTTCCGAAACAAATATTTTTAGGCAATATATAGCTTTCGCCATCCACCTGGCGTGATAGAAGGAACCTGGATAATAAAATGTAGTTTTATGAGTCAGACTTCCGTCTAGAAATAGTATAGCAAACTCCAGAAGTTCCTTGTAGTCACCCCTACACAGACTATCTTGTACACACAGACAAAACTTTAATAAAATTGGACTTTCATGCAAATCTATCTATTTTCACTGTTGACTGCATTAATTTTCTTTTTCTCAGGATCTGGTTGTGAAGACTTTCAACTCCCTTACTAGATGCACATCTGGATCGGTCGTAGGTGATTCAAGCTTTGCCTCAAACACGGCTTTTAGTACAAGCTCCAATATGTGCCGACGGCAAGGTAAATACATCAAATCTTTTTTCAATAAATGTTCAAGTAAAATGCACTCTCCTTTCAAGTAACAGTGTTAGAAGCGGTGGTATCACAATATAAGGCCCTAATTTTATTAGTAAATCCCCATTCATGAAGAACGTCAAAAATTATTTCAGCCTGAATTTTTCCTGTTGCATTTTCAAGTTTCGGAACATTAATCAGCTGGGATTTCCATTCAAATGATACTACTAAAACTGTTAACCTTTCATACGTTTGATGCTCTCTGAACTCTGAAAGAAATTTAGTGTCCCAGTGCACCACAAGGGAGGGAATATTACCTAAATGAAAATTTTGATTAATTTCGCTAACCTTTTTTTCTCTAAATTCTTTCCTCAACCTATAAAGTGAGGACCTGTTCAAAACTAGTGTACTTGTATTGACACTCAAAGCTTCAGCAGTTGCCATTATAAAATGCATTGCATTACGGTCAGTAATTTTTCCTTTGTCTAGGGCAGATAGCATTTTAATTGTAATGAAATAGATTCTTCCTTTCTTGTAGCTGGAAGATGATTGTTCAGCTGAATCGTGTGATATACCAGATCTACTTTGGAAATTCTCCTCCTCCGTGGAGTCTGACATTACTTCTGCAATCGTTGAACTTGAGTCGTCTCCGACCGAACAAACCAAACCAAGAAAAAGAAGAAAACAAAAGTAATTTTATGAGACAAACTATACATTTCTTTTCAAAATAGTTCTGAAAAGAAGTAGCTTGGATATAAAGACCATGACATTCTTAATTTCCCTTTATCTTTTTAAATAAAATTCTCTTTTATCCGTATTACACTATTACAAATTGAATGTGAAAAAATATTTGATAATAAGTTCATGAAAAGTCTAACATCTAACTTATGTAATTTTTCTTCAGTTCTCTTTTCTCGCATGCTCAACTTCTAATCGATCTCTAGCATACAACCGGGTCTCCCTTTTGCCTTTGAGATGAAAGAAATATTTTATTTTCTATGCGTATCATATCCAAAATATTTCCATGCACAATATCAAACAAATTGCCCAGTTCATCCATCATCAAATTCAGTCGCTTTCGCGCGGTCTTTGTGGGATAAGCAATTAAATTTTTTTGGCAAATTATTTCAATCTTGATACAACTTCTCCAGTTAAAATCACAGCGATGTCCTTCACGAAGAGGAATGCGTGCAAATTTTGTAATAACACACTTAAAACTTTTATCTTACTTGGCAGTTTACTTCCTACAATCTGACTTGACATAGACCTAATCAAATATATGTTACTATCAATACGAAGGGCAGCATGACGAAGATGACGTCATTTCGCAATAAATACTACGAAAATAGTACACGCAAAGAATTGAAAATATTATGAAACTTTTCGCTCAAGGGCTCAACGCACACTGAGTTAGGGAAAAAAGAATAAAGATTATAAAGGGTTCACGATTTCTGAGAATACATCAGATCAACGCTTAATTTTCACCTGATTAAATTAAAAAGTAAAATGTTATTTTGCAAATACAAACAAATTTTATGAAGAATATCTTATCTCTTTAACAACATATTTCTCGAAATGTGCTAGACATGACAATATATATATATATATATATATATATATATATATATATATATATATATATATATATATATATATATATATATATATATATATATATATATATATATATATATATATATATATATATATATATATATATATATATATATATATATATAAACAAAAATAATTTGAATGTTTATAGTTCTAATAAAAATTCTTACAATTTCTACAAAATCCTGACGTGATACAAACTGTTGACGAATTTAGTTTCTATAAACATTTTCTCAATAATGTGGATTAGAAAACTATTTCCAATAGAATATTGACACGATACTAGAATTGCCTTCACAATGTTTAATTAGTAAATGTTTCCTGGAGTGAGAACAGGGATGGCAAGAGCTTTCATTTTTCAGGGGACGCCGTACCTATTTTGTTTTTTTTCTTTTGTTACCAAATTCCATTTTGGAAAGCGATTAGAAAATGTGTTATTAATCTTGTAGAAATAGTTTTGGGTATTACAAAAATTACTTCAAAAAACCAAACTATATTTATATTAATTAAATCACCTTATAAAAGATTTATAATTTCAGAAATTTATCTCACGAACGGTTTAATCTTTGTGAAAACAAAATTTTCGAACATTGAGAAGATACAGAATACAAACAATTCTTTTATTGGTAATTTTTATAGTCTTAAAATAGTATATGATTCACTTCATCCATACTAAAAGAAACGTTAAGTTTATAATATAAATCTATGAAATTATTTCTAGGTTTCAATAAATCTATGAAATTATTTCTATGATTTCATATATAACGGGAAATGCATAAACTTTCAGTGTTGGAAATTTTTAAGTTTGACAAGTCTAGGGTTTCAATTAATATTTATAAAGGCGTTATTGATTCTTTATTAAAAGAATTTTAAAATTCAATTTTGTTAGAAGAGACGAATTATGTAAAGTAAAAAGGTTCATTTTGTTTTTATAAATTTATTTAAAATGTTAGGGTAGACTAATACATTTCCAAGTAATATTTTAAAAACAAAGCCATTAAATAAGAATAAAAATGCTTCAGCATTTTTTAAATGTTTGTCAT
>JABUQX010139577.1:0-17747 GCA_015478945.1 Trachelipus rathkii
CTCTTCAGATCGTCATTTACCTTTATTCGTGGCTCGCTCTGGCTCTGCGCGCCCGCGTCTGACACTGTCACTACGGGTCTCTGTAGAGTTCGCATCTCACTCCTTATATATGGCTCTCGTGTCACCCTACTTTCCATTATATTCAGTCGCACTTCCTCCTCCTCGCACTATCTAGGGCTCTGCCCGTGCGTTAGTGTCCCCTTTTCTCTCACCCCCCTTCTCCTCACCATACTACTACCGCTCCTCCCTTACGCTTCACTTCCGCTCCCACCTCATCTGCCTCCCTACCCCTCCGTCCCGTCCCTTTGCTACCACTTACGACTCCCTACCCCCTTCCACTATCTCTGCCTCTCTTATCCATCTTCCCGGGTACTCCGTTAGCGTTGTCCGCGCGCGCGCGTATACGCGCGTCGTCGCGCGCGCGCAGCGCGTCGCGCGCGCCGAGCGCGCGCGCGCGCCGCGCGCGCGCGCGCGCGACGCGCGTAATACGTACTTGCTTCACTATTCCTAACACGCACCTCACCTACCCCCCTTGGCTCTTTACCCTTATTCCTTGTCCCTAACTTCTGTATCAAGTCCCCACTAATATAACCAGTCTCCGTTCCCCCTCCTCTTTAATTTATCATTCTTTTTTCTAGCTACTATCTACTATCTATCTACTATCTTACTCTATAATCTCTCTTCATCTATCTTCTCAATAATATTCATTCATCTATCTCCTTATCTACATGTATATTCATACTATCTATCTATACTAATCATCTATATAAATTTACTCTCATCATCTAATCTATCTCATCCTCTTCTTATTACTCTTACTCTTCTTACTATAAGATACTTCTCTACTTCTAATAATTATCAATATATCTTCTTCTATCTCTACTATACTCATTCATTCTGTCTCTCTATCTTCTCTATAATTCATACATACATCTTATTCATTATACCTATCTAATCTAATCTCTATTATCTATTCTCTTCATCTTCTATCTTATATCTTCATCCATCTATATTCATATATCTATCTCATCAATATATTTCATATCTCTTCTTATTAGAGGGGGAGAGTCACATACCTCCATTATGCATCTTATGCTTATGCCGCATGCAAATTTTACTCTCATTCATTAATTATATATATATATTCATACTCTTAATATTTTCTTTTCTCATCATTTGCGGTTCTCTGTCGTTCTCTCTCTTTTATTCTCGCGGGCTGCTTAATTCATTAATTTCTCATACACTACATATCTCTCATTTTCTACTCGTGCAGAATACTATCTTACCTTCATCATCGTCTCTCTCTCAATAATTTTATTCACTCGCATGATAATATCTACTACTATCTGATTAAAAGTATCAATTTTTCTAGATAATCAACTCTCTTCCTCACCTGATTACATACTCTGTATATAAACCCTCTTATCATATTCTTCTCTGTGGGTGTTGGGCGGGCAGACAGAATCTCTGCTTCTCTCTACATTCGGTTGTCTCTTCGTCTGCTGTTAGACTCTCTCTATCTCTCTCTCTCTCTCTCTCCTTCTCTCTCTCTCTCTCTCTCTCTCTATGTCTCTCTCTATCTTTCTCTCTCTCTCTCTACTCGTTGCGACTAAGGGTACGGTTCGGTAGTTTGGGTTTGCGTTCTTCGCTCACAGTCTATCACTCTATTCTCTATTGTCTACCGGGATCGTCTGCATTCAGTGGGATGGTAGTGATTCTCTCGGTATACAACGGTTTCTACTAATTTCTTCGGCGGAAAACTTGTGTGATGTATGGGTAATGGAATGTAGAGGAATGATCGCGAGTCGTCGAGAGTGGCTCTCTCCTCTCTCCGTCATAGGATCTCTCTGTTAACTTTCTTTCAGAATCAATCAGTCGTGCCATCTTCTCTTTCATTTGTCGTGTTGCGTACTTCTCTACTCGTCAAATCTCATACTCAGATTGACATACTCGGTACAATCCCGGTCTGTCAAATTAAGTGGTGTGGTGTTGTGAAATGTTGTGTGCTGGTGTGGAAATGAATGGAGCTAATCAGTCGGAGTCTGCAATTCTTCTTCTGATCTGGATGCTTCGATCTCCTTGTTGTAAAGCTATGGTAATCGATCTCTTTATGCTCGTCTTCTTCTGGTTTGCGGTCTCGTAGCTCTCCTTCATCGATTCTCATCTTTTTCCTCTACATTGCGTTCTTACTGCTACAATTCTATACGTTTCTGAATCATAACGGTCTACTCTAAGGTCATGCTGTTTCGGTTGATCTCTGATACTCTAACGTACTCTTCTACATTGGTCATTGAGTCGGAATCACATCCGTTCTTGCAAGTCTACGGAGCTATCAGTATCTCCCTCCCGAACTCTCTTCTGTTTCCTTTTTTTGGCACATTTTACTTCCCCTTTCCTCCGTTATTTCCCTTCGCTTACGGCACCTGTCCTCTCTTCTCTCTCTCTTCTGGATTATCGGGGTGTCAGTAGGCAGCTTCTATCGTCATTCTGCGATCTCTCATCGTTCTTTGGGTCTCTCCGTCGACTGAATGTTCTTGGGATCTGCGTATCGTCGATATCTCAAAATCATAGCAGGGAATGTCGTCATTACTCCTCTCTCTCTCTCTCACTCTCTCTCTCATCTACTCCACCTTTTGCTCATGTTCGTATTGGGTTTGTCCTCTCTGCTGGTACGTGCCCGCGCCCCGCGTCCCTCCAGTGTGACCGCCCTTTCGATACGGATGTTCTAGCTTGTCATCACCCATTGGTTCCTCTCCGTTCTTGGCTTCGCGTTTCTCCTTTTTCTTTTTGCCTGCATCTTTCTCTTCTCATCGTAATCAACCCTTCAATACCACTAAAATTCTGTAAAGTTTCTCCTCTTCTATCCATCTTCTTTTTTAGATCCTCATCTAAGATCCGTATCATATGCTATTCTCTACCTATCTCTCTATGCAAGTTCTCTGTGCTCGTTCATCCGGTCTAGAGATGTCGTATAATTCTCGCGCTACAGTGTACAAAGCTTCTTCTCTCGATATTCGCATTTGGGGGGTTCGGGTTGAACGAAGGTCAGTGACGTCGTTTTTGTCCTCCTTCCTTCATCTGCGTCATAGCTTCGTTTCGTCACTCTTTTCAATATCAACTTTCAGCTCCTCCTCGGAGGGGTTCTGCAGGCCCATTCTTGTGATCTATTATCCTTCCCTTGATCTGTAATCCCACATCATATGGCTGCTCTCGCCTCACTTGTTTTTTCTTCTCAATGTATAATGCTTTTTTTGGCCGCGGGCGTTCACTCGCGGCGGATTTCGGTGACCGCTTGGCCCAGTGCGGCTTGCTGTTCTGACGCCACACAGGCCCCTCTAGTGTCCCTGTCTCACACTCAGACGCCCTCCACTCCCTCCTACGACAACTGGACAAGCTTGCTCAGCCCGCATAATTCCTTCAACTCTGACCGAGCACTACCTAAACTATCATAGATACATCAGTATGTAAGTCAGGTACTATATCGTCTATACTATCGTCATCTAATGTAATCCTCATACCTCTCGGTCTCTTGAATGTGAAAGTCTTTTCGATATTGCGGATACTCTTTGGGGGCAAGAATTCGAAGCAAGATCCTTGTTAGTACGTGTACATTCTCATAGGAATGGTGTATCGGATTGATGTAAGTAAGTCAGTAAGAAATGCTTCTACATCAGAAGTACATGGTTCGGAATCGAATCGAGGTGATGAATCCAGGGTTACAAGGTAAAATACGTCATCAGTCGTGGTTGATCTGTATACTATAACATCTCAGTCTCACAATGCATTGCATACCAGTTTAAGTACAAGATCAGATGCTCGGAATTAATATTAAGGAGGATACAAGATAAATATACGGTTCGCATACGTAAAGTTAGGTGCATATCAATACATCTCGAGTTAACTCTTCTGATCAGTTTGGACAAGGTCAGATGAATGCGGGTACTTCGGGAAATAGGAATTTATCGAAGGAAGCTGCGCAATACAGGTAAGATCAATGCAGAAAAAGTATACAGTCGCGCGATTGCAATTTGGATTCTTTCTTCTTTCTCTTTATCGGAAATAACTATGAATACGGCGCATGATGCTGATCTTGGTATTCGATCGGCAGCTATGGCATTGAGGGGAGATTGCTGCATCTGTATCACTCATTCCTTGCGATCTATTAATCGCCGACATGTTGGACAGTCGTGAAGGTGTCGGCGTCCCTCTTGTCTACCGTGGCAACTCTTGTGGTGTTCCTGCGTGCGCTCGCTCCGGAATACGGGAATCAGCCGCATTGTTGGGCGATCCGCGTCTTACTCCTATCTCCGCTCCCCTCCCCCCCCTCCTCCCGTTCGCGGCGGTGCAGGCTCCTCGTCCGCTACGTGCACGAATGCTCCTTGACAGGAACTGGCCTTCACAACCTTCCCCTCCCTCGCAGGTCAGCTGCACCGCATCTTCCTACGTCGTACAGCCTATCCCGAGCGTCGGCCGCTGCCCGGTGACTCGTCTCACCTTGCGCATCTGGAACATCACGGTGCGTGCACTCTACGTAGTCTTCTCATCGCCGCGCCGTGCGTAATCGCTCAGCCTTCATCGGGAACTCCGTTCCGGACGCAGCCAGGCGCCGCCCTCTCTTCTCATGCGTCGCCCATTCGACCGCCTCGGCGCGCTTAACCGGCCCCTGCAGAGGCTGCACCCCGCTAGACCAATCACGCCGGCCGTGCGCCCGTGCGAATTGGCCTTCTTCGGTCTTCGTATGTGTGGATTCCGTGTCTCTTGGGCCGCTCCCCCGCATCGGGTGACCCCCTCCGCGGTCGACAACACCACTCGTCGCTTCCGCATGTTGCCCAGTGACGTTCGGTTGCTTAGAAGAAGATCAGTCGCGTCTTAGTTGCAGTTGGTAGATTCTCGATTGCGTGGACATATTTACGAATAGTATTGCACGACGCATACTGACGGACGTAAGACTATAATTACTTTTAGTCGCGTTGTTATTGTATTTAAGACCCGGACGTATTACTCGTGTCAATTCCACCATGAATGCCTATCTCGAGGTCTTCGCTGCTCGCGTACTACTAGACCTCGATCGCGCTCGCTCTTTGCTGGGTTCTTTCTCTATCGTGTCACTGCCCCACACAAGTCTTGTTTGTCTAGGTGGACACGTCGGTCTTGGCCTGCTTGTACTAGGTGTTTCTACATGCTCCCGTTGTAATCTGGCTCTCGTCCTTCCCGTTTCCCGCGTGTGATCATGTGGGGAGTCGTCGCGTGACTCCGGGGTTTGCTGTTCTGGTCTGCGTTTTTTGCTGAGCTGATTCACTCTCTCGCTCTTCACTGCCGACGTGGGGTTAAGCTTGACTAGGACTTCGTGACGGCGTGTGGCGCGCACTGCCCCCTTCCCCGCGCGTCGCCTGCCGCCCTACGCGTACACTCGATGTTTCCGGCTCCAACACTCTGCGCCTGCTTGGTCCCTGTCGGCCCTTCAGGCGCTCCGTTGCTTGCTTTTCGCGAGGGCGCCCTTTTGGCTCTTGATGTTATTCTATTTCTTTTCGTCTATTTTGGTTTTCTCCTTCTCTTGGTTGTCGTGCTCAGCCTCTGCTGCACCGTAGTGCTACTTTGCATTCGCGCGGTCGACTTTGGCATTCACACGGCCTTTCTGCACACTGCGCATGTTCCGGTAACGCGGTGGCGTGTTTCTGCATATTAGTCTCACTGCCACGTTATCCACGCATTATGGCGCCCTAGGGTTCCGAGTCCGATCGGACGGAGTCCTCTCTTTCATCATTCGTGATCATTGGTACTAGTTGGTGATGCAATCTGGCGATCTCCAGTGTTCTGAGTTTCAATATTTTAGGGATGATGTTGGATCTGACGCATCGTGGTCATCAGGATGATCGTACGATCGTGTATAGGAACAGTTGCGAATGTAGAGGATAATGCGTTGTGTGTCGACATTAAATCTTTGGTGAATGTAATAGGACGAAGTCTAATCGTCTCTGATGCTGGCTAGAGTCTTACATGAGGTTTCTCTCTGTCTTATATGCTGGTCTTTCATCTTTGTATGGTTCAGTCGCAGATACTGGTCTGTGCGAATCAGAGTTCTATATCTATCTCGATTATCTACTCAGCTTAATCGGTCTCTTCAGCCATTGCTGACCCACATCATATTTACGGGCGAATGTAGGTACTATCTCTCTCACTCTTACTATCTCTCTATCTCTCTATCATCTCTCTCTCTCTATCTCTTTCTCTCTCTCTCTCTCTCTCTCTCTCTCTATCGCTAGCTCCTCGCTCGCTCGATCGACCGCCCGCGCGCCTAGCTCGCTCGCTCGCTCGCTACGCTCGCTCGCTCAGCCGCTCGCCTCGCTCATCTCGCTCGCCTCGCTCGCTCGCTACGTCCATCGCTCGCTCGCTCGCTCGACTCCTAGCTCGCTCGCTCGCTCGCTCGCTAGATCGCTATCACGTGGTCATTCCGTCGTTCCGCCTTGCCCGAGGCTGCCTGCCACCATGTCGACTTTGCCTCGTCCGAAGTGGCGCCATAGCCGATCCCCCACGGCCTTCCCCCAGATTTTCGCGCCATGCGCGCTAGGCGCGCGCGGCGCGCGCGACGCGCGAGCGCGCGCGCGGACGCATGCTCGGCCGGCCGGTCGCGCGCGCGCGCGCGAGCGCCGGTGGCCGCGAGTGTGTGAACTTCGGCCCGCGCGCGCGCCGGCGCGCGCGCCGCGCGCGCGGCGCGCGCGTGCACGCGAGAGCGCGCACGCGGTGGGTCGGCCGCGAGCGCGCGCGCGACGCCCGCGCGTGCGGCCGCGCCCGCCAGTGTAGACGCGCGAGCGCGCGCGCGCCGCGCGCGCGCGCGCGCGCGCGCGCGCGCGCGGCGCGCGCGCGCGCGCGCGCGCGCGCGAGCGACGCGCGCACGACGCGCGCGCGCCGCAACCCCCTGATCGCGTCGCGCGCGCAACACGCGAGCGCCCGAGCGCGCTCGCCGCGGCGCGCGACGCGCGAGCGCGCGAGCGGCCCGGCAAATGGCGCCGTGCCCGCTCGGGCCTCGCCCATCCCCCGCTGTGGCCGCTCTGCCGGTTGGCGTCATTATTTCCGCCCGCCGCATTTTTTTTTTCCCTCCTCAACCTTTTGCCCACTACCTTGCCCCACATATATCCGAACCACCCGTGTCCGCACAACGCGGCCCCCCCCCCCCCTTCACTCACGGCACTCCCTACCGGCCCGGAGGCTGGCCCAGCCTTTCCTTTTTTAACCTTTTCCCCTCCCTTGCCACTGTCCCTCAGTTTCCTGTGCTGTCTGAGCTTGCCCACTGCAGCCTCATCCCTCCCTCCCTCCAGCTCCATCCATCCCTCCATCCATCCCTACCATCCTCCTCCTCCCTCCACTCCCTCCCTCCTTCCTCCTACCTCCCTCCCGGCCCACTATTCTGCACACCTCACATCTACACCCACCCCCTCGATGGTCCTGCTTCAACCCCCTTCACCACTCCCGCCATTCCATTTTATTACCCTACCCCTACTCCTGCGCGCCCACAGCTTCATCTGCCCTATTCCCCTCCCCCACGCCTTCTTCCTTTCATTCATCCCCCCATGGCGCGCTTTTCTCTTTTTTTTTCCCCCCCCTCTCCCCTTTTTTGTATTCCAATTTTGCATCGTTTATTCATCCCTTTAACGCCATAAATACTATTTTTTTTTGGGGGGGGAGGGCTTTACCATCTTATATAAAACCAAATAAAATAAAATAAAACAATAAAAAAAAGCGACAACAACAACAACAACACCAATGTCTAGCAATAGGAATGTGGGTGGAGTTTTGGGATGGCGGTTTAGGGGTTGTGGGTGTGGTGGGAGGGTTGCGAGTTGGTTGTTGAGTGGTGGTATGTGGGGTGATGGCGGTTGGTTTGGGGATGTATTAGTGGAGTGTGTTGGGAGCGCTGGGAGAGGGGGGATTGGTCGGTGCGTGTCTGGGGTGTGGTTTGGTGAGCGGGACGTGTTAGGTGATGGGGGGGATTGTGGGTTAAGTTGTGGTGAGGGATGTTTCATGGGTTATATGTGGGTTGTGTTGAGTTTGGGTGGTTTTGGATGAGTTTTTTTATTGGGGGGCGGTGGTGGGTTTCTTTTTGTTTGTTGTTTTTTGCTTTCTTTTCGTGTGGTCGTTATTTTGGGTGGGTAGGGAGATATTTTTTTATCATTTATTATTTTATTTTTATTTTTATTTATATGTTTTTTATTTTATTTATTATTTTTATTATATTATTTTATTTATATTAGTATATTTTATTATTTTATTCCTCTACTTATTACTGCAAAACTATACTATTATTTTATTTTATTTATTATTATAATTATTTTTCTATTTTTTATTTTTTTTATTTAATATATTTTTATCTTTTATTTTTATTTATTTTATTTTATTTTTATATTTATTATATTTTGAAGAGAATGTGATAATATTTTTTATGTGCGTTTTTCATGACGGGATTAGATGCTTTATTTATATATTGATTAAGTAAATTTAGATAACATTAGACTTAAATCATTTTTGGGGAGAAGAATTAGTAATGTTGCGTGTCCGTAGAGTGAAAGGGTGGTATTGGGTTGGCCTGCCATACAAATTATTTTTGCAGGATGTAAATGCAGGTGGAAGAAAAGGTAGTGGATGGTAAAGATTAACTGGGAAAATTGTTGACGTCGTATGGGTATGGAATGTCAGAGGATAAAATGGTTGAGGAGAAGAGGAGAGGGTGGATGATGTATTTGAAGGAACAAAATTAAGCTCGCTGTGACTGAAAAAGATGAAAGGAAAGGTGAATATGGTGTGATGTGAAATGTGTGGGTGCTGGTGAGGTCTAGATGAAGAGAGGAAGAGAGGAGTGCAATTTTGATGAGATGACATGTGTATGAAGACTATGGTAGACTTTGATTGGTGTGATCTGAATTCTAATGGTTAAATTTAGTTTGAAAAGGTAAAGATATGTGTGGTTGTGACGTATGGTTTGAAAGTGAATAGTGAAGAGAGTTGATTTTTGTGATATTTTAATGTGTTTGGATGGGGTGATAGGGTTCAGATTGTAGTTTGGGGGAACTGAATGTTGGATGGTGACCAAAAAGGGATGGTAATAAAGGTGGTTTATCTCTCTTAAGATGAGAATAGGTAGGAAGGTGATAAGTGAGGAGAGAGGTTGTGTGTAAGTAATATTTTTTAAACAAGATATAGTTCTGAGTTGGGTGTAGGTAAAGAGATTGTATGGGTGAAAAAGTATGATTGCTTTAGTGTGGTTTGAAGAAAGGAGATGTGAAGTTGTGTTGGATGTTAATAGTTAGGGGTTTAGGAAGGATGATCGATATTATGTTGTTCTTGTAAATTAAGTTAGTGGGGGATTGGATGGAAGGAAGGTGATACGAAAGGAAGTGGTAAAATTAAGAGTGAGAAGTTAGTGTGAAATAATAAGGATGTTATGTAAGAGCGTACGATAGTAAAGGTTGAAATTGTGAAAGTTGATAATGAGAAATTGGGGAATAAGGAGATGTTAGTAGTGAGGAAGTGTTGGATGTGTAAGTAGGAAGTAGAATGTTAACAGGGAATGGTGGAATGAAGAGGTGATGAACCGGTTAAGGTAAATAAGAAGGTGGGTGATTGTATAAAAGAAATGATGAAGATTCAAAAAGAAGTTGTTGAATTATATAGGAGGAAAAAAGAATATAAAGTTATATTTTCCTCATTTTTAAATTTGCTTTAACCGAGGAGATGAGATAACAAAAGGAATAGGAAGCATTTGGAGGAGCGGAAAGGTTAAGAATGAGAATAGAATTGCTTAAATATGAATGGTGGTGCTTTTGTAACTGATGACATGGATGTGAGGGGAGTGTGGAAAGAAACTTCGAAAATCTGCATAAAAGTTGATGTATAGTTGTGAATGTTGTGGGTTTTGATGGTGAAGAAGGAATAGGTCATTTTGGGGATGAGATTATTGGTAAGCGAGGAGGTAATGGGTAGGGTGGAAAAATTGAAGAATGGTAAATGAGTATAGAGAAAATTACCTAGTGAAATGATAAGAGCGGAGGACGAGATGGTGATTGATTGGATTTGGAAGTATGTGTAATAAGGTTTATGGAGGGTTCGTTAAGGGATTGGGAGAGAGTGAATAGTATTGTTAAGGGTAGGGAGAAAAAGGGGACCTGTGAAATTAATAGGGGTACGTTTTATATGAGTGTTGTAGGGAAGGTATAATGTGGGTATTTGGTGAAAGAGTGCGTGAGTGATGAGGATGATTGGTGGAGAAAAAGTGCCGTTAGGAGTGGTGGATGTGTGATAAATCCTTAATTGAAACATGATTGAGAAATGAGGGAGAAGAAGAATAATTGTATATCCGGTTATGGTTGAAGGCGTATGATAGAGTTAGGGCCACGTATGGCGGTGTTCTGATCATGGTGTTGTGGTAGGCTTCTGAATGGAATCAAAAGTATGTTATGACGATAGTGAAGCGTGTTAAGATAATCGTGTTGAATGGTGATTGGTTAGGATTAATAGCGGAGTAAGAAAGGTGTGTTATGTTCTTGGTTATTCAATTTTGTTTATGGATGGGGTATGAAAGAATTTGAGGTGGGAATGGCAAGAAATGGTGTAGAATGGGGAGATATGGAGTGAGTGGAGGGTGCCCTAACATTATATGCGGATGATTTGGTTCTGTGTGGGAATGTGAAGTGAGATTGTAGAGAGATTGCAGGGTGTGTGAAGGGAGGGGCTTGAAAGTAAACGTGGATAAGAGTAAGGTTTGGTTGTGAGTGAGGACTACTAGTGTGAAGTTATGTTAGATGTGGTGAGCATCTGAGTTTAAATATTTTAGGGTATATGTTGGATAGAAGGGAACGGAGATGCAGAGTGTAGTAGAAGTTGTGATGTAGGAAGGTGGTGGGTGCAATTAATTTCTTGATGATATATAGTCTTGAGTGTGCTAGGGTTAAAATGAGGTAGTTGTTTACTGTGTTATTGGGTAGATGTGGCTATGGTTGAATGAAGTTAGATCCTAAGTTAATGTTTTCAGTGGAATTTAGGGGTGTGCTAGTTGAGAAGAATGATAAAGAGAATGAACGTATTAGAGATGGTGTGGTGTGAAGAAGGGGTCATGAGAGAATAATGGAAAGTATGTGAGATGGTTTGTTGTGAAAGGATGAATGATAGGGATTGTTAAGGGGATTATAGTGGTGAGTGTGCTTGGGAATCGCTGGGAGCCGAAGAGAAAGTGGATTGAGTGGTGAACGATGTTGAAGGAGAGAAAATGTGAGTTTGGCAAGCGGCGCGCTAGTGCATGATAGGAGAGAGGCGGGGTTTTTGTAATGGGCGGGATGGTGTGGCATGGGGGGATGAACTTACATTGACCGATTTCCAAGTGCGCCCGCCGTTCGCGCCGTCCCATGATGCTTAGGGGTGGATTTCTGTCTGTGAACGGCTCCCACTAATTATGGTAAAGAGGGGGTAAGGCTGGGCTTCTTTCGCGTTTAGTCATCGTTTCTACAACTGCTTTTTTTTCGCGAGCTTGTACCGCACCTACCCATCCGGGGCAAAGAGGAAGGTGAAGATAAAGAAAGAAAGTATTATATATTATATATTATTATATTATATATATAATATATTATATATATTTATATATTTATATATATATATTTTATATATAATATATAATATATATATATATATATATATATTATCTATAATATATATTTTATTATATCTCCCCTTCACAAGATCAGAGGTGAGGGCGCCCGTGCATGCACCGGACAAAAATAGTAAAGACATAATGACGCAAAGTTGAAGAGCCAGCCTTACAGTTATACTTTTAGTGAGAATCGTCGCAGTCATAAATCCACCCTAGAGCTTCACGAACGGACCCTCACTATAGCATCTCGTTAATGTGGGGTTTATCCCTTGGCCAGTGGCCACAACTACATCTGCCTCATAACCCCCATTCTCTATTATGACCTTCATTCTTCTCGCCTTGCCAAACTCACATTTTCCTCCTCCAGTCATTACTGATTCAATTCTCTTTTCTTAGGTCTCCAAAGGCAATTCCAGCACACTCACATATACTATTCGGCTTAACAACGAATATCATAATCCTTTCCCATGACCAAACATCCTCAAACGATTCATTTATTTCTCATTTATCCATTTTTCAACATACAATACGCACATCATCAACCCCTCATTTATAATTTTTACTCTTAAACTATTTGCAGCCACTTTGTTCATAGATCTATCTCTTATTAGCCCATAGTCTCACTACTATACATAACACAGGTAAGCACATACCCTCATGTAAGATCTAGGCACTCAGACTTATCCTTTACGTCAAGGCTCTAATTGCACACGCCCCTTCCTGCATTTACAACCTCTACTACACTCTGCATCATCCGTTCCTTTTCATCCAACTATATCTAATATATTATTCAGCCTCTGTTCGTGCTCAAGCTACTAATTACCCGAGGACTGTCGTCACCAAACCATACCTTACTCTTTTAGATTACATTTCAAACCACACCTGCCCCAAAATTCTCTACCATCCTTCAAACTCTCTTCAGATCGCACACAATACCAATTCATTCGCATCTAATAATAAGTAGGACCTCCATTTCCATTTTTCCAATTAACAACCCTGCATCCCACCTATAATCTCATAACCATTTTTTATATATTATTTTATATATATAATATATTATTATTATATATATATATATATAATATTACTCTCACCACACTCTTATATATACCTCTACTACTATATCTATATATATATCTATATATATATATATCTATATTTACCTTAAAGTTTTACTATTATTATTATTACATACATAAATATATACATACATAAGATATATATGTAATGTATATATATATATATATTATATACTATATATTACTATTTAATATATTATAATAATATATTATATAATATTTATATTATAATATATATATCTATAAACTTATATTATATAAAAAACTACACCTTTGTTCACCAAAATCTACAATTGGGGGGGGGAAGGAAACCACTGGTCAACCAAAGACTTAAACTCCTGATATCGTACTACCCTCATATAAAATACAAAATGACCCAACAGTCTACCCTCAGAAAAAACACAAACTACCAAAAAGCAGACTGGACCTAATTCACTGTAACGCCAAACTTGGTGTGCATCCAACGGATACTGGACGGACTAGGTAAAATTAAACCAAAACAAACCTTCCATTAACAGATATCAGAACTTATGCCACCGAATCGTTCTATTTTGACTCAAATAAACATTGGGACTGAAGGGCCCTAAGAAAAACTGAGATAAAGAATGATCACTAACTTCAAAGGTAAAAACAGTACTCAGGGTGCAGGGGTTTGAACCGATAAACACCCACACACACACACACCAACCACACACAACATCACACACACAACACACACACACACTCACAATCACACCATATTATATATATATTTATATATTATATATTATATATATATATATAATATATATAATATATATATAATAGAGAAAACAATTTTAAATAAATAAATAAAAAAATTCACTTGGATTCAAATTAAAACAAATGTCAGATCTATATTCCCAATCATATAAAATTATATTTTGCTGAAATATAGCAGGAAAACAATATTTACGAAATAATTTAAATAATAAAATATCGAAAATGGATCGCCCTATATATTGATTTATATAATAAAATATACAAAGACATTGCAAAGATAATGCCTTAACTAATATTCTACTAGCAATATTAAAGGAAATTAATCTATATTATTGATTAAAATAAATATTTATACAAAACGCTGAGAGCAAAAGGAAATATATATATATATATATTTATTATAAATTATATATAATTATATATATTATTATTACTTTATATATATAGATATTATTATATTATATATATATACATATATAAGGCCTATTATTATATATATTATATTTATATATTATAATATTATATAATATATATTATATATTAATTATATATATATAATATATATATATATATATATATATATATATATTATATAATATAATATATTCAATATTATTGTTAATTAAGAACAAAATATTTAAACTTAAGGATCCAATCCTAATTTCTCGATCAAAATAATAAATATATATAATATATATATATTATTAACAAATAAATAAATTTCTTAGTTACTTTGGACTGTTTAAAAAAAAAATAATTTCAAAAAATAAATAATTAAATAGTTGTCTAGGGTTAATCTTTAAAAAAAATACAAATGATGCTTTAAATGAATTTAAAACACATATAACAATTTAACACTTACTGTATTACCATCAGGTACATAGGTAAATCCACAGACACCTGTTACTCCTCGTTATTGCAAATATAGAAATATTATCAAAATGTTTTAAACACTTAAAAAACAAAATAATTTGATTTCATAGGTAACAGATCAACACAAAATATGGAAGGTAAGACACTTCAAACATTACTATGAAATCAAGCCAACGGAAAATTTTGTCGTCGTAAATAATGCATAATAGAATTACATCACAAATAAATCGTCTTCCACACATAACAATACCCCCACCTCCTCTGATAGCGAATGGATAAAAATTCCAGAAAAATGACAAACATGAATTTTAATACCAAGATAAAATATCACAGATACTTATAAACTAATCAAAATCAAATTACAATCAGAGAGGATGCGCAAACTGAAATCTAATTAAAAGAATCACAAAGACTGACATACCTTCAATTTATGAAGAAAGGACGGGGCTTAATCATGAATACACTAAATACATTACAACAAAATTAAAAATTTTTTTTGAGAAAGAAAAAAATATCAAAAGAAAAGTTATATGCGAAAACAAAGCTTCACACCATAATAAATGATAAGGCTTATTTTAGCATTATATTACATGTTAAAATCATCCTTAGGAATTCTTCAAAATTTATTCCAAAATAATTTATCAGACGAAACAAAAATATTACTAATAATAATAATAATAATAATAATAATAATAATAATAATAATAATAATAATAATAATAATAATAATAATAATAATAATAATAATAATAATAATAATAATAAGACATTAGTTTATTATTATTATATAACAATACGACTTACAAATTGCGTATTTCATATTATTATTATTATTTTTATTATTATTATTCCACAAACATAAAAGTAAACTTAAATTATGTGTGTAATATTATTATTAATTTATTAGAAATAACTCATTAAATAAAAGCTAAACTTTGTTTAACCTATTAATAAACATTTACATATCGACATATATATATAACTTTATAACTTTTTATATATATATTACTTATATATATATATATATATATATATATCATACCTTTGCTTCTTTTGCTTCTTATATATATATATATATATATATATACTCTCATATATATATATAGAAATGCATAAATACATATACAAATTTAAAGGGAATGACAGTTTTCGCTGAATAATTCTCATAGGAGGGGAATGATCAAAATAATGGAAATATTTATAGATGATGGCTTTTGGAGGCAAACCCTAAGTCGTATGAATCACCACTGGAATGGAGGCTTTACAATATATATATATATATATATATATATATATATATATATATATATATATATATATATATATATATATATATATATATATTTATATATAGCTCTTCTTCAACTGCTTATATATACTATATATATAGAGAGAGAGAGAGAGAGAGAGAGAGAAAGACTTAGAGGTGTAGCGCGCACTCGAAGTGATGAGTACACTCCCATTGGTCTTGCATGGTGGTAGCCAGGTATTTCTCATGACATTCCAAGTGCCCAATGGTTCGCCTCTCTCTTTATATATATAACTGCTGCCTTATATATATATATATATATATATATATATATATATATGCTGCTATATATATAATATATATATAAAAATATATATATAACTTATATATATATATATATATATATATATAAATTGCAGGGACAGGTGCAGAAGAAAGTGTGGGTGTGGAAATAGAAGGCTGACTTGACCCACTATGGGTCAAAGATAATTGTAATGGGTATAAATGTTTAATTGCATAAACATTAATTTGTCCTCCCGGTGTTCTCGCGAAGACAGAGCGTACTTTGTTGTCATCTCCATATATGAGCTGGGTGACGACTCCCATCTGCCAGAATGGGCGTTCCTTGACAGGACTTATTAAAACAATATCATCAACTTTAATGAGATTTTCCCACTTGGCTTGATACAGATCTCGACTACTCTCTCTAAGGCTCAACAAATATTTGTCATACCACCTAGTACGAAAATCTTCAAACTTCTCCGACGAACGTTTTAGGGCTTTGATCAGCTCTTCACGAGCTTTAGAAGAAGAGCACCAGAATTGATCTTTAGGATCAGTTCCTGTCAGGACGATTGTAGTTTTTGAAAGCGGTTTTAGGAAGCAATTGGGTGTAAGAGGGATGATGTCGTTAGAACTGGAAGTTAGGTAAGGGGAAGAGAATTTATTGTGTCAGCAATTTCAGAAAGGATAGTTAAGAAATCAAAGTATTCGAAGGAAGAACGTCCAAGCGTTTTGTTAAGACAGCTCTTTACTACACGAATCATCCTTTCCCACAAACTTCCCACCCATGGACTGTATAAAGGAATGTGTTTACGTGAAATTTGATTCTTTCGAAGTAGCTCTTTCCAGTCCTCAGATACCATGAATGACTCTATGGCATCAATACCCTGACAAAACGTTTTAGCATTATCGCTATAAACGACATCAGGGACTCGAAACCTATTGATAAAACGTTGGAAAGAAAGCACAAAGGAATTGGAAGTCATGTCAGGTACTAAGTCCAGGTAAATTGCACGAATATTGAGACAAGTGAAAATTATGATGAACATTTTTTTGTGCCTGATTGGATCCCTTAATTTTGACACACCAATGCTTCGGAAAATCTATGCCTACATGTTTGAAAGGGCGAAACATCTGAACTTGAGCTTTAGAAAAATTTGTGAACTTTGGATACTGATATGGGAATTTATTGAATTTTTTACAGATTATGCAATCTGCTAGTACCCTTTTGATAGTAGCTCTGGAAGAAGTTATCCAATATCCTTTCAAACGTATATTCGTTAATGTGGCCTGAATGCCCAGATGTTTACATTTATGATGAACATCTTTGATGATAAGAACAGATAAATGATGATTTTTGGCTACCAGAATTGGATTCATTATTTCAAAACCATTGTGAGTTGGAGCGGGATAGACGACCTACTCCTAATAAGACCGTTTTCATCCAAAAATAAGTCAATTCGATTGACAAGGTCAGGAGGATTCGAAGTAGAAGGATCAGTTTTTGCCTTTTGAAGAAATTCTATTTCCTTAGATAAGGACTCTTTTTGCATGACTAACAGACAATATAATAGAGCTCTAGCATCAAAGTCAATTTGCTTATGTTTAGTGTAAGCTAAAAATTGGAAAATAAGTGCACAAACCCTGAGAAAGGACCATAAACTCGAAAATTTGCTAAAATCAACCACAGGAGGGTTTTCTGCTCCTTGTAAGACGGCAAAAACTGGAGAAGTTGAATTATTTCCTGTTTCATTCAGTTCAAACTTAGGGCAATATGAAGGATCTGAAGCCAACCATTCAGGTCTATGACACCAAAAGGACAGTTTTTTATGAAACTCAGAAAGAGACAGACCTCCAGTAATTAAATCTGCAGGGTTTTCCTCCAATC
>JABUQX010139579.1:0-22500 GCA_015478945.1 Trachelipus rathkii
TATAAGTTGAGTTGGAGGTATGACACACTTCTATGCGACTTCTGGGATTTCAGACAAGAAAGCATGTCAAAAATTAGCGTTAGGGTTTTTGAGAAATATAGAGGTATATACCATGGTGAGTAGGCGATGATTTTAAGAGTTGCAAATGCCCATTGATGTTGGTAAAGTACAGATATAAAGCCACGTCCTTGTGAAACTCCTGCTATCATAACGCACACACCTATAGCCTTAATCACAAAAAAAAAAAAAAAAATAAAAAAAAAAAAAAAAAACAACAAAAAAAAAACACGAGAACAAATTAGACTAAAAGCAACGACGAACATGAGGAAAGCAAAAATACATTCGTAACGAACTGAAAACCTAACATTTGATGTCCTGAAATTTTTTAAAACGGGTTAAAAAACCTTATTTACAGCAAATATTTCAAAATAGTTGATATATATTCTTATGAATTTAAAAACACTCACGCACTAACACGCTCTCATGAATACAATACAAAAAATAAGAAAAAAGAATAATACTAATTGATCAACTACAAAAGTAGAAGCTAAATCTGTATAAGTTACTCAATAATGGCTTGTCCAAATAGGTAATGTTACACTAAAAACTTTCACTCAAGTTTGGAGATACGCTTAAAAATCTAGTAATATTTAAAAAAAAATAGAGGAACACAAAAAAAAGAAAGTTAGTACCAAAATTTACCTTATACTATATAAGTTTAGGTGCAAACTTTTAAAGAACCCTTTCCTTATCCGAGAAGAAAGAATAACGTTAAAAGTGTAAACAACGTTGCAGTTTAAAAGAGGAAAACTCCTAAAACCAATGTATATAAATTGATAGAAGATGCTCCGGCTGTTGAATTTATTATTTTCAATTATGTGAAAATTTTCTTACGGAGATTAAATTAAAATTTATCATGTTCCAATATATCATTTATTTATATGGTAAATTTTGCTAGTACTAGCTATGTAGATCGATTTTAAGATATAATTATTAACCCTATTTTAGCCCTTAGTTTTATCAACCACAAACTAGATAAGAAGTATCAGCCAGGTATCGGCCATTATTTTCACACCGATTACTTCCTTTTTTCTGCGAGAGAGAGAAATGGCGGACTACTACTCCGAGGATTAACTAAGCATCAAACAAGGCCAGCAATGATTACTATCTGTAAAACATACCGAGGTTATTATCCCTAGTTACCAAAGTATTTTTTTAAGTCAAGCTTGCACCGCATTGTCACAAAATTTAAATCAGTTATTAAAATTGAAGTAAAACTATAACATAAAAAAGCTTGCCTAAGGCAAGTTTGTGTAAACAAGTACATTTTATCGGCAAGTTTTGTCCGGTAATCATAGCAATTTAAAATCCAAAAGCTAAATCAAACTTAAATCATCAACGTGTGCTTGCTGTCTGGGTAAAGGTATATCAGGCGAAGAAGAAGTAAGGCTGATAACTCCTACTATTTGAGTATACAGCATTAAAGCGGCAACGTTGAGTCATACGCACTTGGCTGATGGCAAGTTGAATGATATATATGGGAGTTTGTTTCCACCCAATCCTTTGAAAGTTCATGTTATACATGTTAAGAAAGCGAGAATCATCGGTCCATAAGATATTTTCCAATAAGTCCGGTACAGTTCACATTAACAAGGCAATCAATGGCAGCCAGGAATCCCAGCCGCCCTTTTTGGTCTCCACAATGCAACCATGCACAATGTATGGCCTATATTAGGATACATGTTGTATGCAAACACCGAAATCCGTCGTAGGTTTCCTTCGAATCACTTCCCTCAATACCGAGACTAAGCTCTGTACCGTAATGAGGACGTTGGAGTTTCATAGGTGTATGAGAGCTTTACCTTGAACGTCTTCAAGTTTTTGTATACGCTCGAAAATTATTTACTGTTAAGAATGGAATATTCCGAAATAATTTGGAAAAGATAATCGGCACTTTGCCATAGTATCTCTGTTAAATGTGATCAGGGGAGTATGGAATCACGTGATATTTCGTTATCCTTTTGTGTTTGAATATCTCACTTATGCTAACTTAACTAGGAATAGTCATGTTGAGCCGGGCTGAGGCGTCGTTATCTGCGAGCTATAGATCAAGTGATTGAATGACCATAGTGTTTCTGACACAACAGCTACTGTGAGAAATTTCCTGGTTATGTGTAATGTAAACAGCACAACCATATCCAACATTCACCTTTTGTCTCACTTGCGTATACTGGTCACAGTGGTAATGTTCCATAGTTGTGGCTCTGACTAACAATACATCCACTTCTCTGTATATCCGTATAATATTTCACTACTTGTTCTCCACTAACTAATTTTTAAATCTTTTGACTCTGAGAACATAACATATTTAAAATAATCTATTAGAGATATACACTCCGACCTTAACCAAACATATGATCACAACCGATCAACTATAGTTGGTTGTACTACAATCACAATGGCCAGCATTTATTAGGTTCTAACATATCAATGTATCTAAGAGGGTGTGCATTAGGTATATTTAATTTAATTCCTTTGTTCTGTATTGATATTTTAAATTACTATCTGGATTACTACCTAATTGTATTCTTAACCTAATATTCATATCATCATTGACACCATATCGGTCATTTTGAGGCAATGATGTCCATTAAGGAGTGAACATCTAGTATGGTTTATTAGGGTACATTGCGTGGAAACGAACAAACCAGTATAAATAATGTTGAGCAGGAAGAGCCCACTCATTTTTTATTGTGCATTTTAACAAAGCGCATAAAAATATATCATCTCAATTTCGACATTCGCTATATATAATGTTTGTGCGCGGTTTTTTGCATTGCTAATCATAATGCGAATATCGTTACACGTTATAATCTAACCATCACTCCCTTAAATGAATTAAATAATTCAACAACTTATATTCGTACACATTTTCATACTTAATCAATTACCATTTGTTAATTTTAAGGCGTGTAACAACTCGGACATACCACTGCGCAATATATAATATTATATAAATATATATAATACTTATAAATATTATAATATATATATATATATATATATATTAATATATATATAATATATATTATAATATATGATGAGTGGCCGTATCCCGCATTTAAGTCGCAATTAAATCCCCGTAATGTTTGTTGATTGGCAATTTGTATAAAAAATGTTGTGGAATTGGCAGTTAGGCGAAAGGATCTGCCGTAAATATCATTCGCCACTATTAATTCGCCGCAAGTTAGAGGCTACCACAAAACAAATCTTGTGGAGATTTCACGTGGGAATGCCACATAACATGCTTATAGTCTCAAGCAAAAATTTTTACAGCCTTTGGCCAATCGTTGTACCTATGGCTTCAACAGCACACCATCTCGAGCTATAGAAAATCTGTATTTGCATTCAGATATTTATTAAAAATTTTTGTAAATAAAGTAATATAATTTAACCAAAAAAACGTAAAAAGATGTATTGCAAATAATTGAAATCAGCTAGTAATTATATTAAGTATATTAATATAAGAGGAGCATCACAATTAAATCTAGATTACTCATAAACTAATTATTAACAAAATTTCTTATATATCTAAAGTTATATTATAAAAAATATAAACTCACAATTTATTTATCTTTAAAAGTGGATACTTGTATATATATAATGAATTATAATTCGAACATTTTTCCGGGGCGTAAACGCTCTGTGATCGTCCAATTATCTTATCTCCTTCTCTCCCTCCTCTCATTCCGTCTTCTCTCTCCAAATCACTGTCTCGTCTCTCATACATATCTAAAAATGTATTGTAATCAGTCTCTCAATCATCAAACCATATCATATTCTCATGAATATCAAAATCATAACATCATTTAGGTCTACCCATTCACTCTCTCTCTCCCAATCCATTGAATAGTACCAAAGTAAATATATATATTATATATATATATTATATATATATTTATATTATTATTATATATTCATTATCTTTATCTAACGATGTCATAACTCTTCTCATATATATCTCTCTCTCTATATTTTAAACTAATTCATCAATTCTTTTCAATATTCTTATCTCATCTCGTGCAGTCCTTATAACTACTATTATAACCTATATTATATACTCCATAGGTAAAATAGTTATTTATATTTAAATCCGAGTATATTATATACGGTATATATATATATAATATTACCCATAGAATATAATCCGTAGTAATATTAAATTAATATATATTAATTCACAGTCACATATAATATATATTAATATATATAATATATAATATATAGTACATTATACATTAAATTATCTTTTTAAAGTTTTTAATTTTATAGAAAAATAATGTCTAGTTTGAGTTTTTTTATTTTTGTGTTTATAAATTCAAATAAAATATATTAGAGAATAAAACTGTTCAACCTTGGCAAACGACAGTATAGTCAATTATACTCGAGGGCTTGAAATATTAATTTAGAAGACTCACCGTATGTTTTTGTCACTCCAAATATATTTTACAATATTCTATGATAAAAATGAAAATTTAATGGAGTTCCATCACGTGAATATATTGTGAAGAGATGTAGTTAATTATTTGGAGCGTGATTTTAACGACAATAGGAGGTACCTTTTGGAAAATTCACCTCCTATACTCAGAGACATTGGAGAAATTTCACGCTTAGTGAGTAAACTTATGAGCAAACCTAATGTCTAACCCTAATTTTATCAAGGATATTCGTCTCCTATTCCCCAGATTAGAAAATATTGAATTTTCTGGTAAAACAAAAAAAATATTTACAAATTCTCTTCTTGATTTACACTAATTCGATTTTTTATTTTCCTTTTTTCCATACTAATAACGTGTTGACTCGGTTTGTCTCTTTCTAAGTTATATGTGGCCATTTTATTGTAGTGTATAATCGAAGAAATTTTTCGTATTATAATATAAGGCCTCAGACACTAAAGTAACTGTAATACATTTTCTATGGAGCAGTAATTGTAAATAATCAAGATCTTATGTATATTGTTAATGATATGCTGGATCTTTATTGTTCTCATATAGGACTTTGGAAGCAGATCTTGGGCAAAATCTAGATTAAAATATATATAAAAAATATATTTATTGTTTATATATAACATTGATAATGATTTGAGAGTAACTAGTATTGTGCTTGGAGAAACACTGACTTCCATTTCGGCCGTTGACCTTCTTCTATATCTACTGCGCTTAACTTATAAAAAGTCCTGAATTAATAATTATTATCGTACAAAATTAATAAAAACCATTAATTATTTTTACTTATGCCATTTTTAAAATATTAATCTTTAAAAATCATTGCTCTTTGGTCAAAGTTAATTAAAAAACTAGTAATTTGAATTTTTTATTACACCATTTATGTATCGTAAGTACTGCTTCTTAACAAAAGATGCCCTACTCTTACATGAATATTGTGAGTTATTAATTAGATTACACCCAGTTTTAAAGTTAAAAGGTTGAGTGTGATTACCTCTTGCCGAGCAATCTCGGCATCCTATCGTAATTAATTTCTCAAAACTCAATTACCCCTCTTCTCTTTTGAAAAATATATTCCTTGAGTAACTTGTTATCATTCCTTCTCTTCCTTTTTATTTCATCTGTAAAATAATTCTGACCACAAAAACTGCTGCCTGTCCTTACTTACTCTTGCATTTATTAATGAGAAGCTCATATATTTATATTATAACTGAAGTTAGGTTACTGCTATATGGACACCTCAATGTATAGAGAAAGAGCGGCTTATGTCAATGTAGGGTTGTTGAAAGCTGTATACGTATTTAACTGAGTAATAATTAATAATTGATATAATTTAGTATTATTTGAGCCTTATAGTTTACTCTATTCGCAACTGTATAAAATATACCTATTAGACTATAGGAATAAATGTATATATGTCTAAATAAATCATTATAAGAATTTTAGAGGGCTGATGTAGAATTATCACGCAAGTAATCTCGAAGGAGATCGAAAAATATATACCTGGCCATTTCTACTATCCGATGAGTTTCTAATGTGGTGGCAGGTGCAAGCGTCTTTGCTCTTTGCGTTCATGATTTCTAAATATTTAACCATCCTCTCGTATTCTTCGTGTGTGGATTCTCTTTCAGTGCGAAGGTTATCTCTATAAGTTTGAAAAAATACAATATGAGCTTTCTCACAACTGCAAGAAACATCCTAACATTGTATCGTAATTCCACATACTTCTATGAATATCATAACATGGATTAAAAGATACAGAAACACCAGTTTTATCTAACTATCTTTTTTTTTTTCTTCTTTTCATTTTTTTTTTTATATAATATCAGGTCAAAATATAGTTGCAGCCACACTTATCCATGTGTTGAACTCACGGGCAAAGACTAATTTATGTGTAGGAAGGTTGCAATTGAAGCTCAATTTGTTTTGGCATGTTCCGTTTTTTAGGCTGAAAGATTAAATCTTTTATCTGTTTGTATATCGATTGTTTATATATCGCCACTTCACTATTAGGTAGATTTATACTTTATATGAGGTATTTATTATTATATTTTTATAAAAGGTTTCCGATCGATATGATTTCTCGGATTTCTTAAGAGTTAGCAGACAACTTGCACCAGCCGAAAATCTCTCAATCAATCCACTAATACATCATACATAATGATTTATATTTTCCTGACCTTACATCTAACTCGAATTAGATTTATTTCCATAATAAAACTGCCAAATCCGTGTGCGGTGTGCGAGAAAGGCATTGTTATTTAAAAGGCTTTCCTCCGCTCGGAAAAAACAACGTGAATCAATTTTTATCTCTGAATATAAGTAGTTTACAAGATCTCGTCTAGGAACGTGTCCGTAGAAGTCGACTAAACGCGCAGTTGGTCGCATTTCTGTTCACGTGGTAAGTGAGTGATTGATTGACAATGATTCGTTACTAGGGCCCTTGACATCATCACTATGGGATAACCGGAAAAAGATAATCTCATCTAGAGTCGCCAAATATATATACATTGCCTGCTATCCATTCCGTCTAGAACAACTAAAGTATACTCTTTTTGTTATATTTCACGTAGATTCAGTTACATGACACATAAGGACGAATATGCGTCTGTACAATGAGGTAGTATGGTACAGTCTTTGGAGTCAATGTCCGAGATAAACGATACTCAAACAGTTTCGGCGAAATTTAGTCATTGACATCTAAAGTATAGATATAACAGTATAGAGAGTAGTGTCAAGATAGAGCAGTGATGTTAGTAGAGAATTGAGAGAGATGAGAGAAATGCAGCATAGAGTGCATGGCAATGAATAAATTACTCAGAAGGCCAGAACATCATCTTCCAGAGCTATGTTGTGCTCTCTGAACTGGTGAACAGAAACATAAGAGTGAAAGGAAAAGGTGAACACGAGACAATTGAAGTATAGATAGATGGTGTGGAGATACGAATGAATGAAGCAGTTACTTAGATTGTAGAGAGAAGGTGAGAGAAAGTGGGAGTAGAACGCGATGTTCTCATAGCTATTAGTGGCAAGTGAGCTAGACCTGTGGTACAAAACTATGGTTAGACTTTGGATATGTGTCGTTGTGTGTCCCTCAAAGATAGGTCCTTCATCAATTGGTTACATATTATTGGGTGTAATGAAAAGTCAATCGGAGTATGTGTGAGTATTATTTAGTGACGTATGGTCCTTCTGAAGGCTGAAATGTGAAAATTGTATCGCCAGTACAATGTTTTTGGGATATAAGTTGGTGAAAATGATCTGACCTCTAGGATCCGAGGAAAAAAGGGGGAAGAGAGCAAAGGATTAATGGCTTTAATTCAGAGAGATCTTAGAATGATTGTGGTGCATAATATGGGGGGTACCTGAATGCGTGCAGATAGGGTGATCAAAAAACGGGAGTGAGTATTGGAAGTACAGGATGGAACCATGATTATGGGAAGTAGCGGCGAGAAGGATGATGTATACTCCGGGAATAGTTGGTTAGAGAGGAGTAAATATGAGCTATTTACAGATATGTAGCGAGAGAGAAATATTAAAATTGTGTGTAGAATACTTCTTCTGTTCATAACATCCTATGGCAGGTTAGATCTATGCACATATAGTCATTATATCTATCTCTACTGTCATTGTTTGGTGTAAAGAAGTGTAAAGATTGTATCGCAAAAGTATATATATCTAATTGGAGAAGTGAAAAGTATTTGATCTGATATTTTTGTTGCATATTTGGTTTAGGAAAAACGGATAGGAGTAATAGTATTCCGAATGTATGTCGCTGGTTGGATTGTTTTCTTTCTATAAATACAGTGAGGGTGCGCGTTTAGGAAATGGTATGTTGATGCAGCAATCATTTAGATTATGTATTGTTTTCTTAATCGTAGTGAAATTATTGGATGAGTGACAGTGGGTGCTTGGATATGAGAGTGTATAAGAGTGATATTACGGGAAACGGAAGTAGGATAAAGTAATGTTAATGTAGCTGACGAAGCTTGTAATAGTGGAAGCAAACGACTAAGAACAGTGATTATTGAGATATGTTATTAGAGCGCTCTGCTAGTTAAATATCGGTTGGATATTTTCTGGAGAGCTATAGAATTGATTAAGTTGAGTACGATAATGATATGTTGGTTAGCGTCAGAATAGTTAGTATAGCGATGAGATCATTATTGAGTATTCTTATGTTGTTCGGTGCTGTTTGCTAATTGTTGCACTAGCCAGCGAAGATGACTCATGTGGTGTGAGGTGTCGAAAAGTAGTGGACATGTCAAAGAAATGCGTTATAATAACACGAGCCCTGTTAATGAAATGATATAGGTGCAAGAAGAGAGTTTCTGATTATAGAGTGAAGATAATCGGCAGGAAGAATAAGAGGTAATACCACACATAATTCGAACTCGATCTTGTATAGCAATATATAGTTGTCTTGAGGAACATATATATAATTAGTACGAGCAGAGGACTCCGCAATCGGAGATTCAAGATGAATGTGTATGAGGGAAGGATGACTATGGAACTCTCTGATGTATAAGTATATATGATCGATCAGAAAAAGAGAAATACCATCAGATATACTTACATTATCGAGGCTATGACTATTAATAATATCAGTTTATCGGAAGAGAGAACAGAAGAGTACATAGTCGAACCATTGTATTTATATTGGACTGGAGAGTGCACCTAAGTTCGATGGACATACACAAATGTAATAACGCTATAAGAGAAATATAGGAAATCTCAAGTCTGCGCATAGGAAATTTTAAATTTGGGCAACAAAGAGCGACGAAGCGAATTATAAGAATGTAGGATTCCGAAGGGAGGTAAGGACTATAAAGTAGTGCAATTAGAAAATAAACTAATTTAAAGTTGTAATTTCCTTACACATTGAGTCGCACATCAACCATATATATATAACTCAAAAAAATGAGAATCAATTTGGATATCTAGAGATAAGGAGATTATGATAGAGTAGGGTGTAGTAACGTTAGAACATAGGCATCGCCAATCAACTATGTTAAATGAATCTCTACTGTGCGAAGCACAGTGGATGCTGATTCAGTTAGACATCAACTACGTCTGCTGACACTTAAATTTGATGAGAGCTTTAAAATTAGATTAATATCTCTTTTTGGATATATAGAAGACGCTGGCTATCATTGTGTGTAGAAATATGTGATAAGGTTTAGATAAGGAGAGTTGGCCGATTGAGAACGGCATAAATTGAGGAGGGAGAGGATTATTAGGTGTGGGGATGATGTAGCTTTATTAGTAAAAAGAAAAAAAATTTAAATTCATCCATGAAATAGATGAAAGCGAAAATGGGAGAAAGTAAATTTTCCAAATAATTTAATGATTTAATAGATATTTTATACGCCAAAAATAACGAACAAGCACTGGTAGGGAAAAATTTGCAAATATGGGTCAGTAATGGGGAATTAGGAGTGTGCAAAGGGAATGTTTGACAAAAGAATTAAAAATCGAGAGACCGCAGATTTCGTGCTAGGTTTTACTTTTGTTTTTAAACAGTTGGAATCTTCGGGCACGTGTGAGTATATGGAAGCATGCGTGGAATGATTATTGGGATTTAAACCTCAGAAATGTTAAAAAAATTAGAAAATGATTTACATTAAAAAATATTGATCACTATTTGTGATGGAGATGCAATTATCCGATATATCGGAGGACACGGAAGATTAAGGAGTTTTGAATAGCTGATTTTAAATTGACTGAATACATTCACGCATTCAAGGAGACTCTTACCTGGAGATTGGTGTACATACCATCTTGATAATGCGTTTATTTTACAATTTTTCGTGAAAGGAGAGGAACGTGCGTTAAAATTTTCAGGCAAGCACGGGAATAGCAACTTTACAGAATTTAAGGAATTTCTTACGTTTGGTGAGCATATCTTGCGATATTTTGCATAAAGTTTGACAAAAACGAACGCAAACATCGAGAGCCATGTTCTTACGTATCGGTAACGCACAAAATACAAGAAAAATGGCATATTATATATGATATATATATAACATAGATATATTTAGAGCATTGATAATGTATTTAGAAATATAATATACATAATATATAGATAATTATTTAATTTTAAAATTCATTTTATTTTTAATAAAATGATGAAACTTAATGCGGCGAAGGCACAGGTATTGGCCTGGCAGCGCGTAGCTGATCAGTGGTAGAGAATACTTGGTTCATTAACCAGTGCTAGATTTATATATATTATATACAGTATATATATAGTATATTATATATATATATATATATATATATATATATATTATATATATATATATATATATTATATATATATAGAATATATATTAGGCCATATTTATAGGAGTAAAAGTATATTGGTATCGGGTATCGGCAAAATTTCGGCTCAGTATCGGAGTGAAAAAAATTATAGAGTACTTGTATTTGTACTTGGACTAAAATTTTGATATCGGTGCAACACTAATATATATTATATATATATTATATATTATATATATATATATTATATATATATATATTATAGTATATATATAACTTTATATATATATAACTATAATATATATATATAATATATATATATATATTATATATCATTATTATATATAAGATAAATGTTTGGAATAGTAAAAATATGTTCCTGTCACTAAAAATTATATTCTCCATTCGTATTCAACATTAGATCCATCATAGGTTAGGTTTTAGGCCCTACAGCATTCGCCAATCCCATATGGGTTAGATATTGGTTTAGGACCTTTTTAGTTCAGGTTTATGATCATTTTGTAAGGTTTGCTTCCTTCTGATTTTATACTTACAAATCTTATCATTTATCTGAACTAGGAGGAAACCTATACTATAAGACCTAACCTTATAGATCATCGAATGTTGTAGACACTAAAACCTACCTAGATGGACCTATATTGAAATAAAAGTATAATTACTTGATTTTACTTTTATGGCATGTGCTTCATTAATATATTTTAAGATTCTACGCTGGACTTTTATATAAATGCCCAGGTGACCAACCTAATACATAACAATTACTATAGATATTATGCACTCATAATCTAGTATAAGGCATTCCAAACACTTCAGTCACTTTGATTAGTCAGTTTTAGGTTGACATTTCCAGTAATTCTCAAACAAAATTGGTGGAAATGAATAGCAAAGGGCCATCTTCTATTAAACGAGATACCCTGTAAATCGATATTTCAATACATTTCAATATCATAATGCGCATATATAAAAATCATTTTTTTTTTTTTTATTTTTTTCTTTTAATTTCCTCTCATAGATTAATTATAGAAAATAGTAGGAATATTTGTAGGACTATTAATTCATATTGGTCTTTAAAAACAGTAATAACTGGATTCCTACTCCCCTTCTGAGATAATTATACTTTTGGGTGTATGCTAGTGATATCCATAGCATTCTCTACTGAGATTCTTTTTTATCTAGTGATGGTCCTCTATGTGTATAAAGTATTCTTTATTCTGGAGAAAATTTAAATAATTAAGCAATTGTTTTTACTGTATATGTTCCCATAGTCGGTCACAAAGCTCAAACTGTACTCAACTTTTTGGTTCCAAGTAATATGACTATGTGGTAATCTTTATGACAGAGCTTGCGCACATGGCTCCAGTGCTTCATTTTCTAGCCTATCATGGTATTTAAGTGATGTATCACACACATAATTTGAAACATGGATAGAAAAAAAAACTTTCCCACTTCTGTAATTTCAGCAATTTTCATTGAAATCTTGAAATGGTACAAGAAAGAGGATCTATACAATTGGGTAATGTGTTATTATATATAAACTTGTCAACATGTATTTTTTCTGCTTCTGTTGTGAGGACATTTTGATATGGTGAACAGAGATTCAGTTGCATAGTCGCCAGTAATATCTTGTAGAGTTGACAGTACTGAAAGTGGAGATTCCATAGAGTTACTAGCATTAATCAAAATCTCATAGGATCGAGTACAACTATTAGGGGTTACAGCCCGAATTTTTAGATATTGTGAGCTGAATACATAATATTTTGCAAAATGATCAATCTCTGGTATTCTGTGCCTAATTTTTACAACGAAATTCCCACCCACAATTTTATCTGTAGTAAATGATTCTATGAAATAATTTTATTATCCATGTTCTAAATGTTTATTTTACTTTTGTAATTTTTATCGTGTTTTATCATAATGAAATACGAAAATAAAGCAAGATAGCTATATAGTGCGTTTAGAAAAATAGCATTTAGCAGAAAGTGCAGGCTCGGATACAATGTTTAAACCAATGTACATGATGAGGTTTAACTTTAAACTGGAAATAACTCTTAAACCGTGTTGGGGAAAGCCATTTCTGGTTTCTTTAGTGCATCTATAATTCTGTTTAACCTCAAATCTGGTTTAAACGTAGATGGGGAAAGTGGCCCTTAATGTGTCAAAGTTGTAGTCTACGCCATTATAATAAATATATATCTATTTATATAATACTAATATATATATAATATTATAATATTGAATATAATATATTATAATATCTATAATAATATAACTATAATAATATATTATATATATATCATATATATATAATATATATATATAATATATTAGAGAGAGAGAGAGAGACAGAGAGAGGAGAGAGAGAAAAAAAGAAAGTAAGAAGTAATTTTTTAAAATATTCTTTTACAAATATATCATCGAACCCTCATTATAAGATGATACTATAATGGATTGTCTGCAAATTGCAACATTGTCCCATCAACTAATATATATATATGATTAGATATAATATAGATAATATATGTAATCATTTAACTTTTGATATAGAATCTTTGAAAGAAGTAATCAGATAAATAAAAAATATGAGAATATGAGTGTGGTTAAAAATTAAATATTAGTTATCTGGTTCTGTTATTTGTCGATACCGAAACCAATACACGTACTCACTAATTTTTTCTAATACTACCTGAGATGCCGATGGATACGAAACGAAAATTTTTGCGCGATTACCTCTCGATACCTGGTATGATACCTAGATCAACTTTTACTTCCCTATAAAACACTAATAGGGCCTTATATATATATATATATATATATATATAATATATATATATAATATATATTATATTATATTATATAATGTCAAGTTTTTTCTGCACTAGTTGAACTATCAATTGGGTGGAATTAAAGGACTCGTGAATCCAAATATCCATTTATTAGCGTTGGCCTGACAGAAGATTTCAAATAGTATCAAACAATTAAAAAAAACCTATAAAATATTAATAATGAAATATTAAAATACATAAATTAACAATTTACGCTGTAATAAAAAGCTTCGATTAATGTTAAGAAATTAAATTAATAGGGGTACAATCTAGGTATCTATTTCAGGTATTAAATTATATTCAAGTAGATTTTGATTGCAATGTACTGATTCCCAACATTTAGGTCATTTTGCTTACAAATTGGGGATTCTTGCAGTACAACTGGAGAATATTTTCTATTCATGTATTTCCCAGACAACTTGAGAAGTATTTAATAGCATGAAAACCCAATATTTATTTATAATAAAAATTATCTAAACACCTAAAGCTTTTTACCTCATCAGCTTTTGTCCCTCGAGGTTAGATATAATGAGAGGGCTCTGCTCTCGAGTTTGTCTCCAAACCAAGATATCATCATCATGCGATCTGATAAAGGGAATAATATAGTGAACAATATTCGGGCTCTAGATAAATAGATTATTACATATTATATTATATATAGGATATGTTTATTTAGGTATATATATAATTTATAGTGATTAAGTATATATATACTTTATATATTATATTATTTATATACTGAATATATTATAATATATAATAATAATTATAATATTATAGTATATGTGATAATTACAAGTATACGGCATACTCTATAATATAATAACAGTTATGGAGCATTGCGTGTATATAAATATATTTGATACACCATACATATACATTTATGTATCGTATATATATATACCAGTAAAAGGTATGTAATAATAGTATATATATATTATTAAAAGACACAGCGAAAGATAACTAGTCTTTTCTTAATTTTCTGACTTAGCAAAGATCTTTTGCTTCACAAAGCCAGTAGAAGGGGTAATATATATATATAATATTATATAATATATAGTATATATAATATATATATATAGCTGATAATATGTAGTTTATAGCTACTATAATATATATAGTATGTATTATATATATATACATGTTATATGCGTAACTACCCAATCAAAAATCACTTCCACTTCACTCGTCAACGTTCACAACTGGTTGCTTTTACAGCGTCAGAATGACTAAATTCTCTTTCGGAAAGGAGAAGGTGAGTGCCCGTGGGCGGAAGTAATGCGTACAAAACAAAACATGTAAATTTGCATTCGTTTGGATATCAAACTGAGGTATTGAGCGTGGTACGACAATTCCGATTTCTAAGCGAACGTCTTAAATCGTTTTTGAGAGTAAAGAATTTCCGTTTGACTTTGTTCTGAAGAAAGTGTGGGTATTATAATTATATCACCTTTATTCCAATAAAGGACCCTCCTGTTTTGTGAAAGGATCCTTTACGCAATCTAAAGACGTTTTCAAATTGGAAAAGTCACGGAAGCTTCAGCCTGAGGTGATGGCTCGAGAGTTTGGAAAAGGCATAGGAGGTCGAGGTAAGAATGATACCTCTGGGCTGGAGTTGAGACGGGACATTGAGGATCTAATCTGAACCGGCACTATCCTGAGGTGCATTCTTCAGGTGCTAGTTGTTATTCGACAATTAGATGTTGGATTGCCTGAAGTGGGGGATGCTTTCAGCTGGATTCGATACTACTGGTATGCACTTCCTACAGAGGTATTGTTTCTTTTAATGTCCAAACGAACTACGCGATAAACAAACCCGCAAGCGAAGAAGATAGTTCCTGAGGTTCCTCCTCCGATGTATGGGGTAAAGTAAGTGGAACTAAATACGGGGTAAAAGGGGTGCATTGATTGGTTTAATTGATCTAGTCTTTGGTTCCAATGGATTTCCTTCAAAGCTTGAAACTTAGGAAAATAGACGGAAGAAATGTTAGGTAAGGCAACATGCGATAGAAAGTTGAACACAGAACATGATCAGAGTGAGAGATCAAGGAAGAGAGTGTGATGTTCTTTTCTAGACTGGATGGGATTTTGAATTGAAATTTAGAGAAATAAAATGCACATCCATGAAGAAGAAAAGTAAGACATAGTCAGTGACACATTGCTGTATGGAGTGGGTTTCTCACATGCGATGCAACCACTAGTTTTTTCTGAAAGCAGAAAAATAAGAAGTGAAAGTTCCTAGAGTGACAGTATAGGGTTTACAGGTTGTACTCTGCGCATAGGGCAGTGTGAGAGAGAGTCATTAGGAGTAAAATTTAGGGATGATGTGCTAACGAGAACAGAACTGATCATCAATAGCAAGCTAATACTTGGGATTGGAGGCAACTGCTAGTTGGCCTAAATGTCGACAAACGGTGAGTGCCGATTCCTTTAGATTAGGTGTAATATTCCGTTACGTAGTTCACAAAGAGTAGTTGTTTGGGAATCATTGTACATAACTCGAACAAGAGATTTGTTTAAAGGAAGATGGGTGGAGCAGAGAGATATTTATTTATAAGAAGTGATTTCCCTTTTCCCCACTTGAGGCGATTAAAAAAGGTATTAAGGATAATTAGTTCTGAAGGCTAGCTGCAGATTGATAGTACCAAGATAAGCTCAAAGAAAGGATTGGTATGTTTTTGTTTCTAGGGTATGACGATGCAGTTTAGTTTCTCTTTGTTCATTTTAGAATGAAAGGTAGGAGGAATATAGAGAGTAAAGTTGGGAGTTAGTAATTTTTACTTAATAGCAGAGTTGCGAGAGGTTTATCACCAAAATTGGGTTGAATATTGTGTCATCTGGTTATAGCTTGCTCGATATAATTTACTAATGCCCGGTATACTTCCCAATTGGTTTATAATGTTATGCGAACCATTGAGTGGATTGGTAATTCGAATTAACTTCATAACTTTCCAAAAGTTTATTAATGTGCGAGTATTTGCCTTTAATTGCTCTTTTTCAGTTCGGTAATGAGTAGGTTTGATGTAGAAGCGTAGTTTCCTAGGATGTTTATATATCAGCAACAATTAGACCTAAGAATGTTAATTTTTTTTTCCTAAGGAGCTTTACTTGCTTATCTGTGCCGTACTATAAAGAATTTGAATGGACGTCTCCTTAGACTCAAAAGCAGCTCGAGTTTTCTTTTTTGATCGTGCTGAGATCCAAGGTAATTCACTTACTTCACTTAATTTCTGGACTAAAACCTTCCCTCGAATGGTCATTAGTTTAAATTCCCATTGGTGAGTCCTTTGACTGGTTGAAACATTCAGAAATGTGGCTTCGAACGTTGGTAAGAATGAATCCTTGATGTTGTTCACTAGTTTGGTTGTTTTGATGACAGTTTCTTTTACGTCTGAGGGACATTCTAATGAAACGATTAGATCTAAATATCTTTCTATGAAACTTACTTCAACGGTGCGATATAAAACTAAGCCAGGCAGAATCTTTGTTTCTTCATTTTCTTTTAGTAGAATATTTTGACATGTCGGTATGATGGTGAGTAGAAACAAGATCGCTTTTCCGAACTTCATTTCTGAAATATTTTAACCATATTGAAGTATTCGTTTTCAGAATAATTTCAAGGTCACACCTAAATAATGTAATTAAATTTTTAATTTGTACTTAGTAATTAATTAAGCAATTTCCTTTGCAATATTAAATTTTAAAATTGATTTCTTAATTATAAGTTGTTAGTAAGATTCTTACATTTATATTATAAATTTTCCTATTCTAAACTAAGTTTTTATTTACAATTTGTACTTAATATTTTAGTTTTCTTAACTACTTAAGATTCTTAACTTTATTTTAGTTGTTAAAGGTCTTAACGTTTATTTTTAGTTTTACTTAATATAAGTAACTCCTTAATTATTTTAGTTACTTACTTACTTACTTATAAGGTTCTTAACTTTATTTTTAGTTTTCTTTTTTTTATTTTTTGTTTTTCATTAAAGAAAAGTTTTTTCATTTTTGTCTTCTTTTTCTAGTAATTTTTTATTTAAAAATTGCGTTGTCCCCCCTCTGGGAGTTAAACGTATCCTTTAAAATTTTTCTATAAAAAAAAATAAACAGAAATATATAATGACAATGACCTATTATGATAAAAGTCAAGATAAAACTAACATAAATCTTAAACGTGTCTAATCCGAGCTTAAGGAACTTAGTTAAAACGTACGTGATTCTTAATACCATCTAATAAAAAAATTTTTTTTTCTTTCAATCCAGATCATGGTCTTAAATATAGTTGACAAAAGGTATACGAGTGTATGTCCAACATTGTCCTAAAATTAAAGTCCATCTTCAATATTTGAAGTTCTAATCCAGACTAATGTACTTAAAATTAAGATCGATCTTTTTATCTAATCCAAACTTAATACATGAAGACAGATGCTAGTGGCGATATGTGTGTTCAATTTTCTTAAAAATTAAAGTATCTTTCTTAAAAATTAAAGTGTATTCAAAAAAATTATCTCCTTAAATCTATAAAATCTATTCGAAACAAAGGATTTCTCCTTAAATGTTACAAGAATATACAGAAATTGAGATGAATTAAAGCCGGGAGGCACATAGTAAGTCTTACCACTCTCTATATTGATATTCAAATCCATTTATACAGGTCGGAGGTTGGACAGAAAGTCTTCCGCTATAGTCTCCGTATTTGTCACTTGCCTCTGGCTTGTGTGTACAGCCTGCCGCTTCTTATCCTTGTTTGACTTCTTGTAAATTCTTGGAGTAGAATCTCTGGGAACGCAGTAAACAAATTGTGTGTCTGTAAGACGGTCTGTTTTCCTGCTCATCTCTGATGATTTCCTTGGGTGGTGATTCTACAACAGTGGGAATTTGATAGTGGCCATCTCTTTCAGGGACATTGGGAGATTTCTCTGGGGAAGGAATTCTTGGAGGGGATCCGCCGTAGGCTCCGTATATTTCACCTTCGTTTGCGGGTGGCTCCTTTGAAATTTCTCTAGCCGTAGTATCTACTGAAATCTCTTGCTGTATGGGGGACAAAGATGGTCTGAACTCTCTTCTTTGACCTGAGGGGTGAGAGGGTGTTCTTGGGAAGTCGTTTCTAGGAGTGGAACAGATGAATTCTTTGTCAACACGTGCTCTTCCTGCGACTACATCGCTATATCTTCTTTCTACAACTCCGTTGTTCTGTCTCTTTTGTTCTACTACTTCGTCGCTTTGTCTTCTGGTTTCCACCGGAATAGGTTCTTTGATGGGGGCTTGATAGCTTTCCCAATAGTTTCTAGTCTGTGTGACTGTGGTGGAGGAGCTGTCGGCGGAATGTATTCGAACTGAGTTGACGGCTGTGGGGGATCTGGAAGAGGGTTGTGTTCATACTGGGTTGGATGTGGTGGAGAAGTTGGGAAATAATAATGGGAAGATGATGGTTCGGGTGGAGGAGAATAATCTTCGGCCTCATCCTCCGATTCTGAACCGATTCCTGATTCGCTTTTGGGCGCATCTTCATCTTTCTTCTCTTCGTCATCTTCCTTGGAGTTTAACATCCTTTTAACTTCGTGAGGATTCCAAACTTCATCGTTCGTAAAGTCGAACCGTGTATCTGCAAACTTCTCAGCGGCAACTACCTTAGCATTGTCCACATGGACCGGAAAAGTCTTACCTGAACTTCTGCAAATTACCATTAATTTGTTTGGTCCTCTCAACATCGGACAATATATGGCCCTTCAAACTTGGGACATAGTTTTGAACTATGATAAGGCTTCTTGATTGCTCGGATGAAAACGTAGTCTCCGACTTTGAATTCTCTCTGCTTTGCCTTCTTATGTTGTTGCTCCAATGTTTTAGTTGTTTCTTTCTCCAGCCTTTCTCTCGCCAAATCTCTTATATTATCGATCCTTTCCGTCAGCACATCCACCTCATCTGAAATGAACCTCATTTTCTCTGGTTTATTTACAAAAGGAGAAGCATAATCTTCCATTTCGTAAGGGCCCTTTTTAACGTAACCGTGCAAAGGAAGTGGGATGAACCGATAGATCGATTGTAAGCGGAATTGAATGCGATTTGGGCGAAACTCAGATATTTATCCAATCTTTGTGGTTGTCATTGACATAGTGTCGTAGGAAGATTCGATATCAGCATTTATTCTTTCCACAACTCCGTTGGGATGCTTTGTAAGGCATGATTTCTACCTTTTTTATCCCCAGGCCTTGCACAAGTCCTTAAACACCTGGCTTGTGAAGCTCTGGGGCATTGTCGGACACAAGAAGTTGGGGGGCACTGTGCCTACATATGACTCTCTATATGCATATGATTTTTGGGGGGGGGTGTTGTTCGATGTATGGTGGGACGTTTCGGGAGTGCTCGGGCAAATTCTTTACTTGTTCTAGTTTTACAAGGCACTAAGTCGACGTAACGCGTCAGAACATCACGGAAAACTAGTATATATTTGGCTCCGGACGCGGTACAAGTGGGGAGTTTTTCCGAATACTATCAACATGGACGCGGACAAAGGTGCGTAGATTTGTGAGGGCAAAGGCCATCATGTTTATCCGTACTGGAGGTTAAATGACCCTTTTTATCTAGCACATGTACACATATGGCTGCAAATTCTTTCACCAATTTTTTTGGATGCAATATTTTTTCCTTCAATCTTTTTCTGTCCTTATAGGCCCTCATGCCGCTGCCAGTCGCGGCATGGCATTGGTCTATCACCGTGTAGATCATACTGTCGGGGACCTGGATGACATAAGGATCGCTTCGTGTGGCGTAGTATAAAACACCTCTAATAAGAATGTGGGAACTCAAACCAGTTTTGGAGTCGTTTATATAAGTATATTTCTTGGACATTTTTCTTTCCACCCCCCTACTTTATATTAACCTCCTAGACCCAGATACCCCCTTCTTAGACCCAGATTGCGGGGATTTTGCAATGTGAAATGGGATTTTCCCCCTCTCTTTTTTTTCAACTTTTTTAATGACCTTTCTCATTTTAGTGCGGTTAATAGGCAAAGTTTCTTTTCTCTCGCGAGAATCAAGAAAATATTCTCTATTTTAAGTATAACTTTAAGTTATTTCAAAGTCTTTTCAGTTGCGTAGATTAGACAGAATAAAAGAAAAAAAGGAATTAAAAATTAATTCTTATTAATTATTTCTTTATTATTTTTAAATTCTGTTTCATATAACAGTCTGTTAAGTCCGTGGAAAAATTAAAATGCTCAGAAATATTCTTTTCATTTCATTTCTTGACATTTTTTTTTTTAAACTTAAAGAAAAAGTGTGTGCTCTAATTATACTTATTTTCTTTTTACTCAAAATGAAACTAATTCTTTTTCCTTTTATTTTAATTTCTCAGGGAATTATGAGGAAAAATTACAAAAATTCAAAAAAAAAAATATAATACCTTAAATACTTAAAAAATTAAATGAAACAGAAGGAAGTTAAGGGTTTGAGGATGGTAATTTTTTTGAAAAGAAATTCAAAACTATGAATTAAAAAAGAAAGGATTAAAAGAAAAAAAAGAAGGAAAAAAATTGAGAAATAGTAGGTTAATTAACGTGTTAATTTTTTTTTTTTAAAAATGATTGGAATGTTAAAGAGTTTCTTCATTTTTCAAAAGTTAAAAAAAAAAAGAAAATAAATAAAGTTTCATATTTTTATCTCAATTCCAAAATTTTTAAAAATATTTTTAATAAAGAATTTTTCGAATTTTGAGGAATTTTGAGAACGAATTTTTGTTCCTTTATTTATTTGTTTATATAAAGCTTTTATATCATTTAAGTAAATTACCACAAATTTATAAATAAATATATATATATATATATATATATATATATATATATATATATATATATATATATATATATATATATATATATATATATATATATATATATATATATATATATATATATATATATATATATATATATATATATATATATATATATACAAAATATATATATATCTATATATATATATATATATATATATATATAGCGCTCCTCCGCACTTATTCAGACCATCAAACCTCCGCTATCGCAAGTCCGCACGTCTCCCGCTAATAATGTGCGACTTCACAAAAGGTTTTAATATTAAATACTAAATAGTATATAAAATTGATTGAATATTTACAAAATCTCAAGATTTTCCTCTTCCTCCTCAATGTCTTCTTCAAAGGACAAGAGATCCATATTACCTTTCAAAAAGATTAGCTGCTCAAAATTAAAAGCAGTTAAGGCTGACCTCTTTGCCCTCAAAATATCCCCACCAATACTAAATATTCGCTCTACAGCAGCAGAACTAGGGAGAGGTGTATTATATTTTATGAACAAGTTCAACAAATTCTGCCTATGCTGAAAGGAAAAGATGTCCTTGGTGAGAGGAGTGCTGGTGTTAGTTCGCTTCCAGCAGTCCATTGCTAATTTAAGGTCCTCACCTAAATCATTCTGCCTCCCTTCTGAAATATTTTGACCACCCTGTCCACCCATAAGAAGGTCTATTTCGTTCAAGACTTTAGTAGAATCCATGAAAGCCTCGACTCCTGCAGAGTCGATGCTAATGCTACGTATCAGCTCGGTAGCTATATATATATATATATATATATATATATATATATATATATATATATATATATATATATATATATATATATATATATATATATATATATATATATATATATATACTTTACTATATATATATATATATATATATGTACCTAGGGTTGGAAAAAACCATGTAAAAAAAAAAAAAACAAATAAACCAATGTTTTTTTTGGTTTTTATGGGTTTTTATGCTATTTTGATGGTTTTAATGTGGTTTTTATTGGTTTTAATAGATTTTAAAGGCAAAAATCACTACTGGAAACTGTTATACACATGTGCTAA
>JABUQX010139579.1:35000-36335 GCA_015478945.1 Trachelipus rathkii
ATCCCTAGAGCTTCACGGGACCACGACGGACCCTCACTATGGCATCTCGTCAATACAGCTGGATTGTCCCACTTGGCCCCAGGTGGGCCACAACCATACCAACACCTTAATTGCATTCGCTGCTCTTTCTTCTCGCCTCTTAAACTCATATTCCCCTCTCCCAGTCATTCCTTTACTGGCTCCAATCCACCACTTCTTCGGTCTACCAGTCCGGTCGGTTCTAACACTCCTTCACACTATACATCTGCATTGGCCAGATGGACTGTCTTTCCCCATGTTAAACCATCTCCAGACAGAATATGTTTAATTTGACCCTCGATTTGCTCTTTCTTAACTTTTACAACTTTCAACAGAACAATCATATTTATCAGTTCACTTTATTTTCTTTAGCCTTATGATATTTCTGTTGCTTGATCTATATCTTGTTTCTATGTTTGTCGTCTCCTGCTCATCTCATTATGTAGCATGACATTTTCTCTGCCTCCATGTGACTATTATCAGTTTTTTTATTTCTTATTTGACTCTACCTAAGTTTAATTAACTCATTCTTCCCCATTTTGCTGACTTGCACCTTTACATTATCTACCGTCCTCAGTTATTGTGTAACTCATCCAGCGTTTATCAGCTTTAAAATAGTATAAGGCTAAACATGTGTAATAACTATTGGGGTTCTTCATCACATATATATATTCTATTATTATTGTATATATATTTACTTGTATATTTCTTATTTTCATATTATGTGTACTATATAATATATATATATATATATTCTTTATATTATACTTTATATGTTTATCCTATATATATATAAATAATAATAAATATATATATAAACCATAGTTTATTTGAAGAAGTATATATATCAGAAGTTGCTTGTTTTGTGTTGATTTTACCAATGAAGACAGAATCAGATATCTACAAGGAGTGGTGATGAGAGGAGGAAGGATGAGGGGATTATATTTTAAATTACCTCTTGACTATTTCCAGCTGTAGGATTGTGGTTCTTATTAGATCTTCTCTTTTTCAAGAAAGCTGTTTTATATAACATGTCTTATGGTGAAGTGCTAAACAGTTTAACTCAAGTAGGAATATGAGATAGACATGTAAAGGAGAGGCCTTAAATTGGGCTTTACAACATGCAATGTACCTAGAGAAATATTCTATTACAGGGTGTGGACAGATACGGTCAAACATCAGGTATATTTTTACTTTACCCCATATATATATATATATATATATATATATATATATAACAACATATATATATATATATATATATATATAACATATATATATATATGCTATATACTCTATATATATATATATATTTGA
>JABUQX010139580.1:5000-13897 GCA_015478945.1 Trachelipus rathkii
CTATTAACGTTAACTTCCGCTACATTCTTTACGGATAAACGCTTTAATTGATTAACGTCGTTAATATTTTTTGTTAACGATTAAAATTTAACGACGTTAACTTTCTCATTAACCGGTGCCCACTTGTAATATATATATACATATATATATAATATATATTATATGATATATATATACTATATATATATATATAATAAATATAGTATATATATATATATTATTATATAATTTATATAATATATATATATTATATATAATTATATATAATTATATTAATATTTATATAATAAAATAACATTTATTTTAATATATATAATTATTATTTATATATAATATATATATATTTATATATTATTATATATTAGATATATTATATATATTACTATATACATATATATAACATATCAATATACATATAATCATACATTATATACTATATTACATATATATAGCTTAAGATATTAGTATTATAATTATATATAATTATATACATATATATATATATATTATATATAATTATATATATTATATATTAATATTATATATAGATAATAATAATATATTATATATATATATATATATAATTATATATATTATATATATATATATATAATATAATATATATTAATAATTTATTATGTATTATTATTTTGATTATTATTATGTAGTATCTAGTATTCGTAAATATTTTTAGGAGTTGGATTACTGTATGGAAGGATTGTATGGATACTATTAGAGGTAATATAACTGATTTTATTATTACTATTTTTTCTTTTTTATTAATAATCTATGTTATTATTATTATTATTATTATTATTATATTATTATTATTATATTATTATTAATATTATTATTTTTTTTATTATTATTATTGATTGCTATGATTTATTATTATTATTATTATTATTATTATTATTATTATTATTATTATTATTTATTTATAGTACTTATAATTATATTTCGTGTCCAAGGAACAAAAACGATGTTGCAATACAAAACAATTTCAGATACTAGGGGAAATTATTTTTTATTTTAATTAATTGTTCTAATGAATTTGTAAAATATTTGACTATGTAAATAATGTAATTTTTTTTTACTGAATAAAGCTTTTGAAATTGAAAATTATTTATTATTTATTTATTATTTATTTATTATTTATTTATTATTTATTTATTATTTATTTATTATTTATTTATTATTTATTTATTATTTATTATTATTTATTATTATTTATTATTTTTATTTTTATTATTATTATTATTATTATTATTATTATTATTATTAATTTATTATTATTATTATTATTATTATTATATTATAATTATTATTCCTACGAGTTTATATTTATGACACTTATATGTATTGTCAAGGTCTCACCGTGGGAAAAAGGCATCTGTGTTGGAATCATAGGTGCTGGAATAATCGATGTTGAAAACAGGCATCGGTAATGGAACTGAAATCATCGGTATTGGAACGCTATCTCTGAGGCTGTCGGCTATGGGACATCAGTGGTGTTGAATATTCTTGGCCTGGTATCGTAGATTCCGGAGTAGAAAGCAGCAGCGTATGCGGTGCCCTTTTCCGTCTTATCATTTGTAGGGGTCATCCAAGAAGAGCGACTAGACCGATCGCTCCGGAAATTAGTCGACTTAAGAAGAGCAGAGCAGTAGGTCTCTGCTGTGGCGTAGCCAATGCGATGGAGTTCTCCTTACTGAAGGGACTATCGATGCGAAACTCACAGAGATAAGGAGTAGGGTCTCTTGTTGAGTAGTAACATTTTGTATAAATATTTTCTATTATTTTTACTGCTAGATTATTGGTAATTTTGGGTAGGATTAGAGTAGGTTATTTTAAGGGAAAAATATTGAATACACATGAACAATTAATCCTAATAATTATATTAGATACACTATAAACTATTGTGGTTTGTTGTTTATTTATTTGATCCTCAATAGCAGACAAGAACCCTTGAACGGCAGCATTGGTTCAAGTGACATGGCAATAATACGTACGTACATACAAACAAGGCCATAGACAAGGGTTCAAATCCCTCCCCCCCGAAATTATTTAGGCTATCAAAATTTTTTGATGTCTTAATTATTCTGTATTTTATTTGGTTAAAACTGAAAATTTCAAATTATGCCCATATTTATATTCTTGGTTTTTGCCCCAAAAAAAATTCAGGCAAAATGGACCTTTCTCCCGAAAAAAAATGATAGTTGTATGCTACAGCCACGTATGGACGTTAGTTGAACTTGCTTCCCAAGAAAGTGATGCAGCAGCTGTAGAGAATGTGGACAGAAAAAACTTCCAATAAAATGAAAAACTATTAGAGATTGAAAATTGCATTCTATGTTTACCAACTTGAAACTAAATAATTTTTTTTTTAAAATGGTAAAATAATTTTTTCTACATGGCAAACTTGTGGAGTTTCAAACTTATGATAGGAGCAGTGGATTTATTTATTGAGCGTCCCCTTACCGTTTTTTGGCAGCAGCTGTGTACCCTTGTATATATGTATATTAAAAATTATATATATTTTAATACGATTAAAATTCTAGATCAAAAACATACTCCACAGAATATTTCTACTAAAAATGTTGCACATTTCCGTATTGAACTTCTTTGACAACATTTTCCACAAAAACTTATTTTTGAATGTTTATTGGAGCCCAAAGTTTAGTAAAAATATTTTGCTACACAAAACTAATATATCGATATAAATAGTTTTCTTCACCGAAACCTATAGAAGTGTGAGTTTAATATGATAGTCTGGTTTGTTGATTTTCTGATCAAAACTAGTTCTTAAAGCATTTTAAGCAAGTTTTGTATTCCACAGGTCTTAAATTTTGATAATGTGTAAACATATTTACGAGCTCATTTGCTAATATATATAAATATATTGTGGATATATAATGATAAAGGAAATTACATACAGATTAGTCTTTGTTAGGATCGAAATTTTACTTAAATACTTATTCCTTCAAAGTTCAATTAAGGTTGAAAAGATAGGTATGCATAAATAATTTTGAAAAAAATATATAGTTTTAATCTCTTAACTAAGAATGTTTATCTTTATCATCATTAAGAGTCTCAAAGCCCAAAATTCTTTAAAAGGAAAATTTAAAAAATAAACACTTAAGCATGTTTATCTTCATCATTAAGAGTCTTATAAAGCTCAAAACTTTCTTTAAAAGGAAAATTTAAAAAATAAACACTTATCTTGTTTATTTTACATAACTTAATCTACAGTTTATTAGATAAAAAATTCAGGTAAAAATATAAACTCTACTTATAAAAAAATATAATTCTAATTATTCAAGAGGAAATATTTAATAATGCTTAAAGGAATGTATACAAAAATCCAAGCAATAATTTTGTTTTTAATAAGTTAAATTAAAATTCAGCAATTTAAAAAGGAAAGAAACGAGGCAAAAGATCTTGATACGTTATTATATCTCTATCGTCTATCAAGCAAAACACTATTAATTCAACATGGCTATGATTGAAATATAAAAATTGTCTTACTACACCAAGTACTTGTTCAGTAACTTCTCGAGGAGGATACCCATACATAACTTCATCTCCAGTTGATATGGCTGGGAAAGCAATAGTTTTAATATCGTTTACCAAAGCTATGCGTAATGCATTGATGTAACAACTCTCAATATCACCTCCTTCTAAAGTAGGGGCTACCATATGAATAACGTGTTTTGCTGGAAGCTTATACCCTCCTGTAATTTGGGCATCATTAACTGTACATTTTTCAAGGTATTGACATTCTTTTCGCAGAAATGGTCCTGCAGCTTCATGAATCTTAGTGTAGTTAAAAACATTGCTTGATGGTGGTGGAATATCTTGTCCGATTTCCACGCCACTCTTAAAATACTGGTTACAAGGATTAACAACGGCATCCACTTCTACGGTGTGAATATTGCCAATGAGGATACCAATTTTGCTATTCAAACAAGGATCAACTTTGTAGGGAAATGGTGAATTTGGTTTCTGTGGCTTCTGTTCTTGTAACCCATGAGGATCCTGTGACCCATGTGGTTCCTGTGACCCATGTGGTTCCTGTGACTCATGTGGTTCCTGTGACTCATGTGGTTGTGGCTGTGGCTGTTCGGGTTTCGGTAGATTATACAATCTCCGTAATTTGCGTAGTTTCGGACCCGTTGGTGCAAAATAGCAATCAGGACCCCATATTTTCACGTCTTCTATAGTTTTAAAGTCCTTTCCACATTTGTAGAGTTTACGTTTTGCCTTAAGTTTTGTTCTCTTCAAATATCGATATTTTTGTTCTACCCAGTCAAACTCCTCTTCCTTTTGAAATATCTTTAAAAAACATGACATTTTTATATCTAAATTTAATTATATATATATATATATATATATATATATATATATATATATATATATATATATATATATATATATATATATATATATATATATATAACTATATATATATATATATATATATATATATATATATATATATAATAACATATATATATATATATATATATATATATATATATATATATATCTTTTGCAAATAAACGACAAATACAGACTCCAAATGCCACAGTAAAGTTTTTGAACCCTAAGAAGACATATATATATATATATATATATATATATATATATATATATATATAATATATACATATATATATACATATATAAATATATTTTTTTATATATATCTCTCTATATATATATATATATATACTTTCATATATATATATATATATATATATATATATATATATATATAAATTTAATTATATATATATATATATATTAACACATATTTTGCGATTTTAGATCTTAACCAGAAAACAGTTAACAATTAATGCAAGGTAAGTTTTTAAAAACACGTTTTTTTTTAATGTATTAGCAGGTATGGTCCCGACCCTTCATAATGCATTAGCTTAGTGTGGGAGGCTTCCATAACCTATTAGGTTAGGACTGGACTCTTCCACTTTTCAGGGTGTCATTGGGTAATATAATGTCAACTCCCTTATATAGACACAAGAAAACCGAGCGAGTTAAATAGTTTATTCATTTGTTTTATTATTTATATTTTTCTTTTTCATATTTTTATTTTTTATACATTTCCTTTATTTATATATATATATATATATATATATATATATATATATATATATATATATATATATATATATATATATATATATATATATATATATATATATGCACTACTCCTTTAAAAGGAAGTTACATAAAAAGACATGATATCGAAAATCGCCGAACGCTACGCGTGAAACCCTGCAGTGTCACGTGTTAGCTAAAACTCCAATAGAAAGAGCACAAGAGTTGCCAAAAGCTGCATTTTAATTTTTATTTTAATTTTAATTTTTTTTTCTTAAGGGGTTCGAGCCGACGGTGGGACAGAGAGTGGCCGAGAAAGGGCCGGACTCTTTTATCTTGCGTTAATTTTGGTATTCCTTTAGTTAAAAAATAAAAAAAATTATTGGCAACTGTCGCTCTATTTTGCCTTGAAAAATAATCGAAAAAATCGATTACATCGTTCGTTCGATATATATATATCGGTTAACATCCTTTTAAAGAACAAGTTCCTATATATATATATATATATATATATATATATATATATATATATATATATATATATATATATATATATATATATACTGCTATAACTATATATATATTTATATATATATATATATATATATTTATATTATATATATATATATATTTATATTATATATATATATATATATATATATATATATATAATAACTTAATATATATATATATATATATATATATATATACTATATATCTTCTTATGTCTTATATATATATAATAATATATGCCTACTTTCTTTCTTCTTTAATATACATATATATATATACTCTATATATATATATATAATATATAATATATATATATATATCGTTCGAATTTTAAATATTTTTTAAAAATATATGTGGGTCCTGTCTACAGCTTTACCTATATATATATATATATATATATATATATATATATATATATATATATATATATATATATATATATATATATATATATATATATATATATATATATATATGGCCAGCCTCCCGAAAGCATCATGCATGTACCTAAAAAACTATAACAGCTGCAGCAAAATAAATAACATTTTTGATTTCAGGAAGCAATTTCATCTTTGAAACTTAAAAAAAATTTATTTTATTCTAATATTTATTAATAACATCTTAAATATTAGAATAATCTTAGGAGCTAGGCAGCGTACGCTCTCTTAACCTTCTATTTCTGCAGTAGTAGGAGAGCAAGAGTTACCAAATTTTGTTTTTTATTATGCTCTGGAAAAAATGTTAATTTTCCTTTTCCTTTTTAGGGGGTTCGAGCCGACGGAGGGACAGAGGGGGGACGAAGTCCCCCGTCGTCCCCCGGTAGGCCGATAAACCCTGACTCTGTCCATCTTTGTGGTCTACCCTTGGGATATCTTTCAGTTAAAAAAAAATAGACATTTGGCAAATTTGACGTTCCCACGTAGCGATGGAGCTCCTTCGTTCTTATCAAAAAATGATCATTATCATGCAGATTTTCCAACATTTTTAACAATTTTAAGTTTTTCAAAAGCGTTATTTTTTTTTTTTAATTTCATGGATAAAAATGTCTCCTGATTAATAAAATTATTTATTTTCCTGTAGCGGTTAGTTTTATTGTTACATGCATGTTGCTTTCGGGAGGCTTGTAAAAAAAAAAACTATTGTAATAAGAGCTTCACACCTTTAAAAATATTAAGTTTAAACCTATGTAACCTAGCGTAACTTAACATTACCAAACTTATATTAGTGTATAATTTATTTCACTTTCCATTGTTTCAATAAACAAATTCACAAATTAAGGGGAGACTTTATCCTCAAAATCCATTTCTTCGAACCGATAAAAGAAAATGTTTTTTTGATGAACAACTAATTTATCTTTAATTTTTGGGAAACCAAAAAAAAAAACTGTTCGTTTTTAAAAAATTTTTTTTTTCGGGGCTTTCACAAAAATGGCAATAAAATCTTTAATATTCAAGATATTTCAATGCTTTTTTCACCAAAATACTCCTATTTTGTGTAGGAATAAATTTCATTTAGACACTTTATTTCAAATTTTATTTTCTAAAAGTTTTTTTGGACAATCTCTGAAAAGTACTTTCAAAATTTTTGAAGTAAAAACGATCAATCACGTGTGACACCACCTTACATCATACAAAAGCATTTAAAATAAACGTCATTCTGTTAAGGATTTAATATGCAGAGTTGTTACCAAATTTTAAGAAAAAAAAACTGTTCGTTTTTTTTTAATGAATTTTTTTGTGATCTAATGTAAGAAAAAAATGAAGTGCTAGAAAAACACAAATAAACATTTGGAAATATTATTTCTTTTTTGAGACGGCAAAAAAATCTTTATTTACAAAAAATATATATATATATATATATATATATATATATATATATATATATATATATATATATATATATATATATATATATATATATATATATATATATATATATATATATATATATATATATATATATATATATATATAGTGGTAGAGCTTCCTGTACATTGTCTAATGGCGACGCTGTTGCCGATGGTTCGAGTCCTACTGATATATATATAATATATATATATATATATATATATATATATATATATATATATATATATATATATATATATATATATATATATATACTAATATATATATATATATATATATATATATATATATATATATATATATATATATATATGGGTTCCAAGCAACCTTCTATTGATTTAAATAAGTACAGTTTCAAAGCAGTGATATCGAAGCAGGTGACTTGAAAACTGTTCCGAGATTCCTTCTTTTTTCTGGGTAGGTGGATCAGACTAGTGGTAGAGCCTACTGCACATTGTAATCTAGCGCAACACTGTTGTCGATGGTTCAAGTCCTGGCGCGAGTGAAGTTTTTATTCTTCTTATTATTGCAAATTTGATGCAACAAGCATGTTGTGCCCATTTCGGCGTTGCTTTACTTTGGTTGGTTGCTCTGTAACCCAAGAGCACCCAAGCAGAAGGCCATGTAGCCCAGGGGTTCCAACCACCCTCCTGTCGATTTAAATAAGTACCGAGTTTCAAAGCAGTGATGTTGAAGCAGATTAGAAAACTGTTAGGATATGCCTTTTTCTGAGAAGGCGGATCGGACTAGTGGTGTAACCTCCTGTACATTGTCTAACGGAGACGCTGTTGTCGCTGGTTCGAGTCTGGCGCAGAGAGGGAAATTTTTCTTTGTCTTATTTTTGTTGTTGCAACAAGCATATTGTGCCCATTTCGGCGTTCCTTTGATTGGTTGCTCTTGTTACCCAGGAATACCCAAACAGAATGCCATAGCCCCAACCACCATTCAACCACCCTCCTGTCCATTTAAATAAGTACTGAGTTTCAAAACAGTGATTTCGAAGCAATATATAAGAAAATTGTTCCGAGATGCCATCTTTTTCTGGGAAGGTGGCTCGGACAAGTGACAGAGCTTCCTGTACATTGTCTAACAGCGACGCTGTTGACGATGGTTCGAGTCCTGGCGCAGTGAAATTTATATTCGTCTTATTATTGCAAAATTTGTCGCAACTGTTGGGCCCATTTCGGCGTTCCTTAACTTTGGTTGGTTTGCTCTCCCTGTAATGGCTTAGGAGCACCTAAGCAGGAAATGCAATGTAGCCACAGCAGGTGATGCAACCACCCTCCTGTCGATTTAAATAAGTACCGAGTTTCACACAGTGATATCGGAGATTAGAAAACTGTTCCGATATGCCTTCTTTTCTGGAAAGGCCAGTTGGTTAGTGTGGTAGGCTTCGCA
>JABUQX010139581.1:0-10000 GCA_015478945.1 Trachelipus rathkii
TCATATATATATATATAACTTATTATCATATTTATATATTTTAATTATTTAATATTATATATATATATATATATATATATTATATTTATATTATATTATATTAATATTATAAATATAATATTAATATATAATATATATATTGGGTATTTGTATTGATATTTTTGAAATTGAGTATTAATAATATATATATTCGTATAATTTATATTCATATATTTATATATTATAATTATTATTTCCCTTTATAATTTTCTAGAAATTCTATAATATATTATAATATATATATTATATTATATATATATTAATATTATTATATATATATATATATATATATATTATATATTATATATGTAGATATTATTATTATTTATTATAATAATTATACATATATTAATAATATATTTATTTATAATATATAATATTTATATACTTAATATATATTATATATATATGATATATATATATATATATATAATAACGTCATTTAAAAATTAATTGCAATTCAAAATGTCTATTCGATAAATTGCAATTAATTATTAATATTTATCCTTAACCTTATTGCCTGTTATATAATATATAAGTAATATTATTATTATTTATTATTATATTTATATATTATTAATTATTTATTATTATTTATTATTATTATTATTATATATTATATTAATATTATTAATTATTATTATTATATTTATATATATTATTCTTAATTAATAATTATATTAATTTTATATTATTTATTATTATTATTCATATTATATAATTATGGATTATTTAAATCAAGGGTGCAATGATATAATATTTTTAAACATTTTAGAAGTTGCAATAGAACTTTTTAATTTGCAAAAAATACATATAAACTATATAATATAATATTATTTAATATCTTTATGTAATAAAATCCTATATTATCATATATTATTTTATATTTAATTATATCATAATATATATATAATATATTATATAATATTTAATATATATATTAATATATTAATATATTATATAATATATATATATATTATATATATATATATATTATATTATTAATATATATTAATATTAATATAAATATATTTAATATAATATATATATTAATATATACTATATATATATTATATTATATATTATATATCTATTAATATATTATTAATATATATCTTATATATTATTGTACATATATTAATACTATAAATAATTATATATAATTATATATATATATCTAACTATATTTATATATTATGTTATATAATTTATATATATATATATATATATTTATATATATATAATTAATAATATATATATATTATATTTATATATATATTAATTTATATTTAATATTATTATATATATATATTATATATTATATTAATATAATATATTATAATATATTTATATTTATTAATATATAATTATAATATATATATAGTATTCCAAATAATGGATTAACCTATGATAATGCTATATTTATTTGATCTATTGTAAAAAGATCAGAAATATAATAGTAAATATAATTTTATATATATATTATTTATTTAAATTTTATATTTATAATTTTATATTATATAAAACTTTACAGTTTATTTTATATTTTTCAATAATGAGTCCAACATTTCGCACGTGATACTATAACTTAAATGAGATTTTTTTATTTTCAAATTATTCCAATTAAATGTTATTATTTTTCTTGTATGTTAAGTTAAATATGTAGTATGGGAAACTCACTGGGGATGCTTCAACTATATATATACTTTTGTATAATTAGTAATGAATAGAGTATATACTATAGGTTAATATGAGTATTGATGCCGAAGGGCTCATATTCGATACATAAACAGAAACTAACATCACGATAATGATTATTTTTAGTCTTAGTGGTTTGTTCCTAGTGTTTGTCCTTGTGTTTGTCTTTTAATTTGTCTGTGTTTGTTTGTATTTATAATTTATATTTATTTATATTTAATTTATTATTATTATTAGTATCGAGAAATTTAGATTATACGATATAAGTGATCATTAATTTCGAGGTGTAGTTGTGCTCCGACTTATACCTACGACTCTCATGACTGCGACTTACCGGTCCGACATACTCAGGCTTACGGTACTCCGGTCCCGGCGCGTGGTACTGGTTCTAGATACTCTTGGCTAAGAGTCTTCGTAAAGATAATGATCTATCTACGAAGTAGGTAGATCAACTTATCTGAGTTTTTTTATTTTTTTTTAAAACCCTTTATGCGCCTGCTGATTACGATGACTTACGGTTCACGACTAGCACTGTACTCGTCTAACGTGTATTCTGCATACCGCAACCGCAGCCTGTATACTCAGGCTTACTTGACATATATATCTAAAATATATATATAGTAGAGTTTTAGTATACTGAGCTAAAATTATTGGATAGGGGTGTTAAGATGGGAGTTAATACGCTCAGTCGTATATACGATGGTATACGTCCCAGTGGTTTCCCCGGAGGGGGACCCACCCCACTATATAATAATTCAAGTGTTCGTATTTAGTGATACTTGAAAATTTGGTGAAGAGGAATTCAGAGTTGAATTATCTAGAAAGACTTTGATATGGGATCTGATGATGATTATGGCTCGGCACCTGTGTGGATGTCCAAGCTCTGACCTGGTAGCGCCGAATAAGAAGTTATAACACTCGGACACTAGGCGTCGAGATTACACAATGTTGGTGTCCTTAATGGGTTATAGAGGTCGTCGAAGTGCGAATATGATGGTTATATTCCGTGTGGTGTTGGATCCCAGAGGGGATCAACCAAACATTAATATTGATGTGACGCTGAAACTTGTATACAACTTTTTAAGGTTGTATTTAGGTTTATACGCGGGTAAATGGACGATTTTACAAATTGGTGGGACCTACCACACTAGAATTTGAATATATTGATAAAGATAACGCAACCTGCTAGAAGTCGCAACTCGGTATAGCAACCGCACAAAAGAGCATTGTTCATGTGGTGCTAATGCTACTACTCTCATTACTAGACCAACTGCAACCGTACAAAAATGACTCCAGCTGACACCGTCGGGATGGGTGATACCTACCCCAAAATCTGAATATTGACATAGAAACGAAACTTGATATACAGCCTTTTTAGGTTGTATCTTAGATGTATGCGGGGTAAAATGCGCAGATTGACCAAAATTCGGGGACCGGCCCCAAATCTGAAATATTGCCTAGAAGATGAAACTCGGTATACAACGTACTTTTACATAGTCTAAAGCATTAAATAAATCAAACGACCATCCAACCACCCTCCTGAAGTTTGTGATCTATTGATCTTGATCTATTGATCTATTGATTAAGGTCAATTTTTTACTAAAAATTTTAGCTGTTTTTACATACCCTAAATCAGTAATAGTAAATCAGCACCCAACTACCTCCTGATCTCAGTTCATGATTATTGATACTATTGATCTATTTTGAATCTATTATCTATTGGATTTATAGGTCAATTTTTTCCTAAATTGTCAATGTTTTTACATAACCTAAATAGTAATAGTAATCAGCCACCCAACTACCCTCCTGTTCCAAGTCATCGATCTAATTGATCTATTGATCTATTGATCTATTGATTAAGGTAAATTTTATTTACTAAAATTGTTCATGTTTTACATACCTAAATCAGTAAATCAGTAATCAAACACGAATCCACCACCCTCCTGTTCAATCATGATCTATTGATCTATTGTCTTTGATAATATTAGTAAATTTTTACTTAAAATTGTCATTTTTTACACATACCCTAAATAGTATCAGTAAAACAAAACTACATCCCCACCTCTTTTCTCTTGATCTGGTTGATCTATTGTCTATTTGAGTTCAAGTAACATTTTGAGTATCATATATGGATAACATAACTAAAATCATAACTTTATACAAGATATCATAAATGTTGCGTACAGTTTTCATATTAAATAAAGCTTACTTAGCAACATCTGAACTATGAATATAATACAACGACAAACCTGTCATGCCTTAAAAAGTTCACACTTAACACATCAAGTATAATAGCATACAGGACGTAACTTTTACACTTTGTCAAGCATATTCTCTAACATTAATATTATATTAACATGGTAATATTTAAGTAGCGATACTCGTGTTGGGCAAATTTATATTGATTTCTGCATATAAATTACGTGATAAGGTTTTCCATCAATAAAGTACATGACGTAACATGAACTAAGAAAATAATGTACAAAAGCAAACCTAACACAACTTACACACGAATAAATGTTAACATTAACAAAGTTCCACACTAACCACCAGTAAAGTAACTAACACAGAGTACAACGTAACCCATTCTTACTTTTCCAAGGATTCTCTACCATATTATCGTAATCTTACACTGACACAGGTAACAATTTAGCAAAAATACCCAAGCCATTGTTAACTTCATCTGATCCAACGAATATACTCTAAAACGTACAGGCTTTCCACTCCATAAAGCTAACATGAGTAACATTGACTAAGAAAATAATCTGGTAATATTTTAAACAAAAATTTAACATAACCGTGCCTATATATATATATATGGTAAAGAAAACAAGTAAAGTTTTATCCTCTGTAAGCTAAACTATGAACATACAATAACTTACACACACAACAAGATAAAGCGAACATACGAGGGAAGTAAAACCAGTTTTCATTTTTATAACATTATTTTCATTGAAACAGTGTATATATATATAAAACATATAAATACTAAAAAACATTTTTATATTTAAATTATATTAATTAATCTAATAGAGAACATAGGATTCGTTGGGTAAGTTCTATATATCGTCTCTAAACAATTTCAACACCCTTTGGAGGATGGTAATTACTACAATGCCTTCCAGCAGACTAAACCATTTATTCAGCATATTTTGATTCGGCAGCATTCATTCTCTCATACAAAAGAGAAGTAATTCATCCAGGCTGATACGTTATTAAAGATTCTTATACAGTATTATACGGGAAACCATGTTTTTGGTGTAAAATCATAGATTACACCATTGTTGCTATAAGTTATTAAGTCCTCAAGTAGTCAACATCGTTAAGATGCGATGTCTAATTCGTTTTTTTTTATAAGCAATGCTGTATCATTTTCAGATGTTCGAATGTGAAACCTAATACGCGTATGTCTGAAGGTCACACAATGTGGGTTTCCAGTAGTTGCGTAATCAAGGTTTTTAATATCGTCACACGACGAGAACACAACGTCTATTCTATTAGAATCTCAGCTTAATTTTCAGTTAGTATTTCAAATATTTGTCGATATTCCAGATGACACACATTTATCTTATCCATCCTGCTGCAATATTGATATCTTGATGAACTCTTCAACACAAATGATTAAAGGTCTATTATTTGAACCTTGGATGGAAACAACATGTATCGGTACTCCATCCGGTTGACAGATTAAATATAAATGCCGTGTTGGAATACGAAGCTCTCAGTGAAAATATCAACAACAGGTTTAGAGATGCGAGGAGATGCCATCGTACCAGGACAGCGAAAAAATGTCCTACTGAGGGAAATCGTATGCGTACAACCCTTAAATGTAATGAGTTCTTTTTTAACCAATCAGAAGAAAGTAAATAAGAATACGACGTACGAACCATATCAACTCAAAAGGGTATATATTCTATTAAGAACAACAACAACAAAACAACAAAACAAACAACAACAACACAACAACAACAATAACATAGTACACAAATAAGTTCTTTATAATATCAATAAAATATGTGCTAAAGTAACAGTGTTTTCACATTAATAAAGCTAACATAGCATGACAGAATAAGAATATAATTGTCACAATGCAAAACCTGACACACTTACGCACACGAATACAACTTTACATTTAACAACTCCGCGCTTACAACAGTAACTAATAACACTGCCATCACACAAGTAACTATTCCACACTTTTTCACAGCATATCTCATACCTTCAATGTTATTTTACATTAACAATGGTAATATATTAACAAAAATTTAGCATAACAATGTTAAGCATCATACTGACAACAAATATATTGCTAATGTAACAAAGTTTTTTAACATCATTACGTAATATTTAACAACAATTCATCATAACTCGTTAAATATATGAATCCCAAAATTGTTTTCATGCAAAGTTTTTTAACAAACATAACATAAAATAAAAAAAAATTTATCTGCATAACAAAAATAGTTCTTTGAATAAAATCACAGTAAAGCGTAATAGTTTAGTGATTTAACTAAATCAGTAATCAGATAAATCAAACCACATTCCTGCAGTACCTATCACCCCGTTCTATGATTATTCGACTATTGGATTAGTCATTAACTTTCGAGTATCATTTTGGATCAGCGGTAAAAAGACGTATTATCTAACAAAATCCTTAACAAGGTGACCAATCTATCAAAGATACCAGCATGTTGAACTATGAATTGAACACTATCTTCATCAAAGTGTCTCACGTATCGAGTATACAATCATTTGAACTATGAATAACGAAGACATTAACAATTCTCGGGAACCTCGACATTATTACTCCAAATTAACTAACACAGTTTCTAACACTCTCATGTCGGTAACCAGGTAATATCTTCCATATCATTTCTCTCCAAATCAAAGTGGTTAATTTCACTGTATAGTAATGATTTAACATACGTACTAAATTAACGAATAAAACAGGTTCATAATAACCAAGAGTATGACCTAAGCAACAAACTCCGAGAGAAAACCAGGGGGGATGCGCCCTTGAAAGGGTGTGAATCTTGAGAGGGGAGGGATACCGAAGGGGTGTAAGCGGCATTACCCTCCGAAGGAGGGGTAAGGCTCAGCCTTTGGGCTGAGGCCAAGCCGCTTACACCCCTTGCGGGTGAATCCCCCCTCTCAAGATTTCACACCCTCAATGGGCGCAATCCTGGGTTTTCTCTGGGAGGTGGTGTGTTGTCTTCTAGACTACTCTTGGTTAAATGAACGGCTCTGTTTTTCGTAAGTTAGGTAGTTATGTTAATATTACTATGCAGGGTGAATTAAACACTGATGTTGGTAGAGAATGATGAGTTTGTGTAAGATAATTACTGTGTTCTGACGATGATGTTGTTTAGGAAACGTGTGTCTAGGTTAAGTTTTTGTTGAGTAATGTCCGGTTGCCGAGAATTTTATTAATGTCTACGTTTTATTCATAGTTCAATGATGTTATACTCGATACGTGAGACACTTTGATGAAGATAGTGTCAATCATAGTTCGAGATGCTGGTATTTTTGATAGATTGGTCAATTTGTTAAGGGATTTTGTTTACTGATTTACTGCTTTATGTTTATATAAAATGATACTCGAAATATGCCTGGAGTCAACAGATCAATAGATCATAGACGGGTGGATGGATAGGGGACTGAGGAATGGGTGGTTTGATTTACTGATTTACTGATTTACTGGCTTTAGGCTATACTATTACGCTTTACTGTGATATTTTATTCAAGAACTTATTTTATGTTATGTAGGATAATTTTTTTTTTATTTTTTTTATGTTTTGGTTAAAAACTTTGTTATGTTTGCAAATTCTTTTGGGGATATGATATTTAGACGAGGTTAATGATGAACTTTTGTTAATATTCGAAATTGATGTTCAAATTTGTTATTAGCATACTTTTGTTGTCGTATGAGTCTTAGACATGGTATGCTAAAATTTTTGTTATATTACGATGTATGTAAATTACATTGGATATGTTAGGATATCTTGAAAAGTGTGAATAGGTTAGTTTTGTATGCAATGTTAGTTATTTACTGTTGTTAAGCGCGGAAGTTTGTTAATGTTATAGTATTTTCGTGCGTTAGGTGTGTAGGGTTATTTTGCACTTGTACAATTATATCTTTAGTATTGGTCATGTATGTTAGCTTTATTAATGTGAAAAACAATGTTAGTTAGCACATATTCGTTGATTAGTATATAAAGAATTAATTTTTGTACTATGTTATTGTTGTTGTTGGTGTTGTTGTTGGTTGTTGTTGGTTGTTGTTTGTTGGTTGTTGGTTGTTGTAGTTGTCTAACGAGAATATATACCTTTTGAGTTGAATATGTTGTTCGTACGTGTATTCTTGTTTACTTTCTTCTGATTGTTTGAAAGAAAGAATCTCATTACATTAGGGTTGTTTACGCATTAGATTTCGTCAGTAGGATTTTCGCTGTGCTGGTAGATGGCATCCTCCTGCGCATCTCTAAACCTGTTGTTGATCTTTTTCACGAAGGAGCTTCGTTATTCCCAACGACGTGTCATTTATATTTATCGTCAACCGGATGGATAACGATACATTGCTTGTATTCCATCCAGAGGTTCAAATAATAGACTTTATTCATTTTTTGTTGTTGAAGAGTTCATAAGAATTAGTCATATTGCAGGCAGGATGGTAGAGGGATAATGTGTGTCATCTGGTATATCGATAGCAGTGGAATATCTAACTGGAAAGATAACCGTGGAGAGGTTCTAATAGATAGAAGCGTTGTGTTTCCGTCGGTGTGACGATATAAAACCTTGTGTACGCAATCTATAGGAAAACCATCGATTGTGTGACCTTCGTGCGTACGTGTATAGTTTCACAGTTGACTTTGAAAAATATTACAGCATTGCTTAAAATAAAAAACGATTAATCGCAATCTTTAAGATGTTGACATACTGGAGGACTTATACTTATAGCAATGGTGTAATCTATGAACTTTGAAACATGTGGTTTCCCGTATAATAAAAATACAGGAATGCTTTAATAACTATCAGTTGGATGAATTTACTTCTCTTTTGTATGAGAGAATGAGTGTGCCGAATCACAATAATGCTGGAAAAATTGGTTTAGTGTGCTAAATTTAATAGTTACATCTTCCAAAGGGTGTTGAATTTTTAGAGAGATATATAGACCTTTACCAACTTGAATCCTATGTTTTCTGATTAGTGAATTAATATATTTAAAATAAACATGATACTTGGTTTTTAATAATAATGTTTATAGAAAGCTGTTTCTCATGAAATTATATGTTATAAATTGAAAACTTGTTTTACATTCCCTAAAGTAAGTTCGCTTTATTGACTGGTTGTTGTGTGTTAAGTATGTTATGTTCATATTTTGCTTTACAGAGGGTAAAAATTTCGTTGTTTGTCTTTACCCATTAGTATTATGATGGTTAGGTACGATTTATGTTAAATTTTTCTTTGTTAAATATTACGATTATTTTCATTAGTTCATGTTACATCATGTTGCTTATTTGATAGTGGAATTGTTACGTTGAGTTATTCGTTGATCGATAGATTTTAACAAGTGTTGTGATACTTTTTTGCTAATGTTACTGTGTCAGTGTAAGATTAAAGTTAATATGGTAGAGTATCTTCGGAAAGTAAAGAATAGGTTACGTTCATGCTGTGTTAGTTAACTTTACGGGTGTTAATAAGTTTGGAACTTTGTTAATGTTACATTTATTCGTGTGTAAGGTTGTGTTAGGTTTGTCTTTGTACTATTTCTTAGTTATGTTAGTCTGTTTAGTTTATTGATGTGAAACCTTATACGCTTAGAGTATACTCGTTGATCAGTATAATCATTAACGCATGTTTGATTAATTTTAGTTAATTACATGTTAATAAATTAACATTGTTATGTTAGAGATAGCTTGACAAAGTGTGAATAGTTACGTCGATTGTATGCTATGTTAGTTACTTTACTGTTGTTAGTGTGGAACTTTGTTAAGGCATGAAGGATTCTGTCGTTGTGTATTATAACTTCATAGTTCAGGTAATGTTATGTTGACCTTATTAATATGAAAACTTTGTTACGTCACATTATATTGATTGATTTTGTATAAAGAACTTGATTTTATGTTTGGTTATTCAATGATACTCGCAATGTGACTTGAATCAATAGATAATAGGATCAACAGATCATGGATGACAGGAGGGTGGGGGGTGGTATTTGTTTTACGGTTTAACTGATTTAGGGTTATGTGAAAAAACATGAAAT
>JABUQX010139581.1:15000-22500 GCA_015478945.1 Trachelipus rathkii
AAAAATATTAATATATATAATTATAATATATATATATTTAATTTATTATATATATATATATATATATTACATTTGAATATTAGATGCTAATTTATATTATTTTTAAATTATATTATTATAATATTAATATACTATAAAATTTATATTTTTTAAAAATTATATATTTATAATAATTATATATTAATATATGTTATATATTATATAATATAGATATATATATATTAATAATTATTATATATATTAATATATTTATATATATATAATTTAATATATTATTTTTACTATTTAATATATATATAACTTATATATATTTAATATTCAAGTATATTAATGTGCTTCATGGAAATAATCTTACTTATATAATATCTAGAGTAAGTAATTCTATTCCTAAGGTTATCAGGACAGAATGGGATAACACACCACTGTAATATCCTACTGTAACTAACTATACGACTCGGTTCGCGTCCTATATTAGTATCACTATGGTAACAACATCAGATATATAGATTAATAGCGTAGTTAATATGATCAATATAATATATAATATTATAATAATTATATATATTAATTAATAATTAATATATATATATATATATATATTCATTATTATTATAATTATTATATTATATATATATATTTATATTAATATAAAATATATTTATATATTAATAATTTATATATTATTAATATCATATAATATAAAGGTATTAAAATTATAGTATTAATAATATACTATTATATATACTATTATATTAATTTATTATATATTATATTATATTATATTATATATATATTATAATATTAATAATATATATTATATATATATTATATAATTCATTATATATATATATTATTATATAATTTATTGTATAATATAATAGGATCTATATTTTAGTTTGGAGGAGCGGTTAATGTAATACTATTTATGTTAAAAAACTATGATACTATATTATAATTTATAAGACTGATAACGACGAATTTTATTATATTCTCACTAGATTACCTCAGAATAAGGAATTTGGTTTGGTAACCGATGTATTATTGTATAGATACAGCATAAAGAAGTGCAGGTTAGCACAAACAAAAATAAATGTCTATTCAAACACTGTTGACGACTATTTTTGTGGTAAGTGATTACAATCCATAATAAGTTATACGGGTTTAGGGATTGCATTGGATGATTGAGAGAATTATTGCGTATCAGAAAAACAAATATTTATTTACCTGATTGTAAGATCAACATATGTGTAAAAAGAATATAGTATTTTCGTGAGCTTTCATACGAATAAATTTAGCAGTATTTGAAACAAATTTTAACATACATATTATTTTTATGGCTTATATAAATTTCTACTAAAATAATTTTCATATTTGACTATGAGAATGGATTCTGAGACACTACATCATTAGTAATGATATTTCCATATTCGATTTATTCATAATTCGTATTTTTTTCTGTAGAAGGGGCTTTGATGGTCATTCTACTCCGATGCGAGAATTAAATCAATGCATTAGGATTTTATACATTCTATTTAATTGGGCTTATATCTAACTAAAATATTCACGCTTTGGTCATAAACTGTGCAAGTTTGTATTTATTGGACGTTATTATATTTTCTAAACTATATACTCATATCCTAACTATAACCTAACATAATTAACCATACACTAACTAACTAACATACCTATTACTAATACCATTAACCATTATCCTAAAAACGCAACCTAAGTCAAATATTAAATCGTTATAAAGTAACGTAACTAATTAAACTTATGCCCTTAACAAACCTATTAATTTTAATACATCTAATTTATTATAAAACTAATCATTAAAAAATAAACTTAAATACTAAGACATATTTGTTGCTATTAACTTCACTAACCCTGGGAATAAGGTCTTTCTTGTCTCCAATATAAATTAGAATTTTTTAAAAAAATACACTTAAAAATTATTGTGTTTGTCTATTAACCTTATAATATTTTTTTTAAGGTATGGAAACGGGTTTCCATCTGATTAATTATTATGTGGTGGGTGGGTTTTGGGTTTATTTTGATTACTATAAGAAAAGGTACTTTTTAATTCTATTTTACATTATTTTAGAGATGTGAACTTATTTTGGATTGAAATGAAAGGGTAATATGAGACCAATATATTTATCATACTACTATATATTTAGGTTGTAATAATTTATTAAGAGCTTTAACATTCATATAATAATATGAATTATTATCTAGATATATAAATAATATAAAGTTAAATTAAATAAATAGGAAAAACTTCTCACTCTTTTTTCTTTTTTTTCCTTTTTGTTTTCTTTTTGATATAGTTATAAATATATTTATTTTGATATAATACTTTATTTATAATTTTTATCATTAACAATAAATTTATAACTTATTATATAAATATTAAGTATATATATGTAAGTACTATTACTTATTTATTAGTAATTAAGTTTTATATAAAAGACTAGAAAAGAAAAGAAAATTATTTACTTAATAGATAATTATTTGGAAAATCGTCTTATTTACTCAAATACTCTTCACTACTATTAAGCAGGGGTATAATATGAGTTGAATACTACGAAGAGTTTAGGAGTCATCGGGGTAGGAATCATGCGATAATATAGATCGAATAAAAGCGAGGGTATCTAATTTTAAGAAAATAATATAGTTATTTACATATATCACTCATTATATTACCTTTTATATATATATTTTATACGTTATTTACATATTTATTTATTAAATATTAATTTATTAATTGATCTAAATAATTTCAGCACCTTGATAAATAAATCAAAATAAATATATTAATGAAAGTAATATAATATAAGATATAGATTATAACTTAATTTTCTACTTTAAATGATAATAATTATATTTATCTGTTCTATATTATTATTATAATAATATAAATATTTAAATATACATATTCATATATTAATATTATATATAAAATAAAAAATATAAATATAAATAAAATTTTAATTATATCTTATTTATATATTCTCTAACATCCATTATCTAACTGCATAATTTCTCTTAATTATAATTATTCATTCAAATTTAACTAATATATAATAAATTCACATTATTATCAATATAATATAAATATATCTATATTTTATATTAAAATTATATTTTCTTCCTGTTTCATATATAATATATTATTTTTTATAATATAATATTATTAAAGATATTATATATATATATATATAATATAATATATATAATATATATATATTTATATAATAAATATTAAATCTTATATTTAGATGCCTTAATATATATATAATCATATAAACTTGTTGCAAGAATAAGACATGAGAGTTTTTAATATATAATAATTCTACTTGGCTATTATATATTAATATATAATCCATAGATTCATATTTAGAATGTTTGCTGAAATCTTTAACATTTTGAACACGGTGTTTTGATTTAGACCGTCTTTTTTACATTCTTTTTTTTGATTGACATCCTGATTTTAACATTTCTAATAATCCAAAGATTCCGATAGTGCGCTTGAGCTTGGCCATACAGTAATTGGTGATTAAGATAGTGATCTGTTGTTGATATCTAACGGTAGCGGAATGTTGAATCTGAACTATTGATTATTTGGGTAGAATTGATATTCGCTATTATTTTGTAGTCTAACTATTGATGTCTTTGATTGAATATTAATAGTAATATGGATGGAAGTTATGTATTTCTTATGTTTGATTAATTGGTTACGAAGTATTAATAGTATTCTTGATATTGATTTTGAAGTATTCGCAGTAATATGATATTAGTAATAGTTTGTTTAATCATTTTAATGGGTCTGATATGAAGTTGATCCTGTTCATTGTCGATTTTTTGGTATGTTAAATCAAAAATTTCTTTAGAGTTTTTCAATAATTATTGTATCGAACATTTTTTGTAATCGCACTTTAGAGTTCATTCATTAAAAAATAGCTTTAATAATTCATTACTTTGAGTTCTGTGGTTTATATCAATTATAATATTATTAATTTATATACTATAATATATATACTATTCATATTTAATTTTTTTCATTAAAATAATTAAAATAAAATTATTAATTTTAATACTATAGTTAATTATATAATATTTATATATGTTAATATGATATGGATTGAAACTTGTTATGGTATTTATTTTTTATATACGGGTATATAGATAATATTGGTAATTAATTGGAATTAAATAAAAATGAATAGATTGAACCAAAATGTTATATAGGGAGGGGTTATTGCAGAAAATTCAACTTCTACATCACGCTGATGGTAGTTAGTCTTGCAATTTAGCGTGATGAACTAACCTTCAATAGTATAATAAATTATACCTAATACCTTAAAGTATAACATGGACAGATATAATATAACAGAAACAGTAGCAGCAAATTCATTGCTAAGTATGAATAATTTATATGATTATATGAATATGTATAAGGTATAGTTGATAAATTGTTATGTATATATGAGATAACTGATTATTTTTAATATATTATTTTTTGATATAATATATTATATTATTTATATTTTTATTTTAATATATATTTTTGAGTATTATGATTTATTATGGTATTCGTATTATTCTTTGTGTAATGTTTATATGGTTGTTAAATTGTCCTTTTTATTTATTTGAGTTGCGGTTTCATATCTTAGTTAGAAATTTTTGGTTTAATGTAGAAGACGAATAGGTTTTTTTTGGTTCTAAGTTGGTTGTTAAGCTTATATATAATAGAATTCAAAGATCAGCCCATTACATTAAATTGATGTTAGTTATTAAAGTTACGCCCTCTTGTGGAATTGGAATGGAAGAGGGATCTTGTCCCTTTATTGTAAATTGTGTTTGTATAGAATGCGTTTTGACTTTACTGAATAATTACTTTATCAAAATATTCAATTTTGTGGGATGGTTCGTTTTTTGCATAATATTTTCCACATGTTTATGGAATTAATGATTTTCAATGAAATAATGACGTTGTTGAATTTCAACAAATTTTATTCCCTTTTTGCTCTTATTAACGTAACCTAACAACTAACCTCACTACTAAACAAAAGTAACAAAAACGCGTAAAACGTTCAAATAATTACTAAATTTAAAAATAAACCTAAATAAATTTAAAAAAAACTAAAATTTTCTGCTGAACATGTATTGAAGCAAAAAAAAAAATCTTAATTATTGAAATGTGAACTGGAATGATGAGCGCAAAAGGACCATATTATATCTATATAATATATAATTATATATATAATATTAATATAATATAATATAATATTATAATACTATAAAATAAATATATAATATATATAAATAAATAAAAAAAATAATATAATAATATAATAATATATAATATATTATTATATATACTATATTATATATATTATAATATACCTAATATATATATATTATATAAATATATAAATATAATATATTATATATATATATATATTATTATTATATAATATAAACTACTATTAATATATTAATATATATATATATATATAATTATAGATTATATTATATATTTATATATATTTTTTTTTCAAATGATTTAAATTTTTACAACAATATTTAACATAAATGATTTTTAAAAACTTCTCGATTTGAACAGTGGAAAAGAAATTCTATAATTGACTTTTTGAGCTTCACTAAATTAAAACACATGAATCAGTAAAATTATTCAAAAGGGTTCTTGATAGAAATTCACTCATTCGGCCATAAGTCACCATTTCGAGTTTTATTTATAAAAGCAAGTATGATAATATTATTTAAACTCTGTCATCTGGTGGAAAGTTTGATATTGGTGACGAATATAATATTTTATATAATTATATATACATATATAATATAATATATATAATATTTATTTATATTTATATATATATTAATATATAATTAATATAATAAAATAATATAATATTATATATATATAATATATAATATATATATATATATTAATAATATATAATATAACTATATATATATATCATGTTTTATAATATATATTATATATACTATTTATATATATTATATTTATATATAATATACTATATATATATCCTTATATAGATATAATAATATTATATATAATATATAATATAATTTATATATATATAATTAATAATTATATAATATATATAATATATATATTATAATTATATAATATATATATAATATAATATATAATATAAATGTATATATATAAAATATATATATTAATATTATTATTATTATATATAATATATATATATAATATATATCTATTATATATTATTATATATTACTATATATTATTTATTTATTTATTTATTTACTTACACTTTTTTCCGGCTTGAGCGGGTGTGGTCGTTAGCCTCACCCCACACTCCCCTACTGGGGCCCTCCTTATATATATATATATATATATATATATTATATAATATATATATATATATATTATATTATATATATATATATTATATATATATATTGTTCCAGAGTTTAAAAATTTAACTGTTGAAGTAACATTAATTGATAAAATTTTAAAACTTCTCATTTGAACAAAAGAGGAAAAGAAATTTGTAATTGACATTTTTGAGCTTCACATAAAATTAAACAATCAAATTAGTAAAATTATTCAAAATGGCGTCTACGTGAATGAGAAAACTTCACTCATTTCGGCCATAAAGTCAGCCATTTCTGAGTTTATTTTATAAAAGCAAGTATGTAATTATTATTTTAAACTCCTGTCATTCTGTGGACAAGTTTGTATTAATTTTGACGATTATATATATATATATATATATATATATATATATATATTATATATATATATATATATATATATATATATTGATATATTTATATCTTTATATATATATATATATCATCTGCTACCCTGCCTCCTCTTTCCTCTTATATATTGATAATTTTGTCTTTTAGGTTTTTTATTAAATTTTCATATGGATAAGTTTTTTTTTTTTCTTTTTTTCCTATTTTTATTTTGGGAGTTTTACAGGTGTATTGAATTTTGACAAAAAATATTAAACTAATTTAATTTTCGGAAAAAAATTACCCTTTTTCTTTTCCTTTTTCTCTTTTTAAATATATTTTATAACTTTTTTATTTTACATATTTATTCAATAAACTTTCAGACATTAGTTACAAGTGCTTTAACTTATTATTGTATATTTATTATGAGAAACTTAGAAAATTTATTAAATATTTTGTAAAAAGGTCTCAAGCCTAACCCTTTAGCCGGGATAATTATAGGTTATGACTTAGAATTTGGGTCATCAGGGCTTCGTGATGAATCACGGTATTCTCAGAAAGAGAGTTTTTATATAATAATAATATATATATATATAATATATATAAATAATAATATATATATATATATGTAATATATACATATATATATATAATAATAATAATATATATAATAATAATAATAATATATATATATATAATAATAATAATAATAATAATAATAAATATATATATATA
>JABUQX010139581.1:27500-30503 GCA_015478945.1 Trachelipus rathkii
ACTCTAACCCTTCTATATTCCTCCCAACTTTCCTCTCTCCTACTTCCCAACCATTTCACATAAGCCTCCTTTTTCCTTTTCACCACCTCCTTCACCTCCTCACTCCACCATTCACTCCCTTTCCTTCTGCTTGCACCCACCCTTTTTACTCCACATACCCTTCTAGCCTCTTCACATACTGCCTCTTTAAATCTCATCCACTCCCCTTCCACCTCCCCAATTCCCGTCCCTCTCACGTCTCTCCACCTATCCTCCATACCTCTCCTAAACTCCCTCTTACACACTGTCTCATCCAATTTTTCCACCTTTATCACTTCTACTCTCCTCTTTTCTCCCCTCTCCTCTCCCCCCCCTAGCAACCACCAAATAGTGATCCGATATCCCCCCGCCCCTCTAAATACATTTACATCTAGTAATCTGCCTCTATCCTTCCCATTTACACACATAATCCAGTACCGCCCTCCCCACGTTATCTCACTCTTCCATGTATACTTATGATTTTCACTTTTTTTGAACCAAGTATTCCCCACTATCATTCTTCTTTCAACACACAACTCTAACAGACTTTCTCCATTAACATTCCTCTCCCCTACCCCAAATGGTCCTATTATTCTTCCCACCTCCTCCCTTCCCACTCCTGCATTCAAATCTCCCAATAGACAAATTTTGTCATTTACCCCAAAACTTTCCCAACACTCATTCAACTCACTCCAAAATCTTTCTCTCTCCTCCTCCCTCGCTCCATTCACTGGTGCATATGCGCATATAAAAACCCACATTTCCCCCCCGAATTTCACTTTTACCCACATTATCCTCGAACTCACCTGGCTGCACAACCTTACCTTATCCCACCTCTTTCCTCACCTTCTTCCCACCCCTTCCCTCACTCTCTCGTTCACCCCTGATATCATACCCTTGTATTTTCCAAAATCCATCTCCCTCTTTCCCTTCAGCTTAGTTTCAGTTATCCCTAGCACATCCAACCTTTTTTCTTCAAACATTAACCCCACTTCCTCTCAAATCCTCGTTTACCCCTCTCACATTCATACATCCCACCCTAATTACCTCTCTCCTCCCCATCTTTCCCTTCTTCTATATATACAGGCTGCACGCTTTGTGGGACTCCCCACCCTAGGCACTTCCCAACACCTAAGGCCACCACCCCGCTCACCAAATACACCCCCAATAATATCAATAACAATAACAAAAAATTAAAACGATAACATAAAATATAAAAGGTTAAAACACTCTATTTATTTATCTATTAAAATCCCTATTTAATTATTTAAAATTCTTTAAAATTCTTTAAAATCCCAATAAAATTATACGATTTCACAAACAATTTGCTTTCCTTTATTTCAATAGTATGTAGAGATATTTTAAAACGTTAATTAATTGTTATATATTAATCTAAGGTATATTGATTATGATCACCAAAAGCCTCACTCAGTTGCTATGAAAGGAAATTAACTTAAATTTCAAAGTCGGGAGAACCGAAAAGTCCAAAATATATTTATGATAACTCTCGCAAATTCTATGTTGATGCTGGCAAATTGCTCACAACATTTAAGAAAAGAACTAAGGTCTTGAGACCACAGAAACGATCAAAAATATTCTCAATTCTCAATTCGAGTTGGATCTTATTATTTATCTTGTCCTAATGGGGCTTCCCCACAATGTTAGATCGTATAAATCTTCCAAATGAGAATGACTTTTAAACTGTAACTATATTCTCACTTTCGTATGATCGATAACGAACTTTCAACTTCTAAATGTTGAAAGGCTTCAGTAACGTACTCAGTTTAACTTCTTGTTTCTAATTTAACTTTAACTGTTATCTTCCGTGCTTCTTAGGTAAACCATATTAACTTTTCAAAGTCTTGTTGAAATTCCAGTTTCGTACCACTCCAAATTTATTTGAAATACGTAACCTAAGTTAATTCTGTTAACTCGGTTTTAACTTCTGTTGATTTCTAATTTAACTTTAACTGTTATCTTTCGTGCTTCTTAGGTAAACCAATCTAAATTTTCAGTCTTGTTGAAATTCTAGTTTTGTAATTGTAATACGTAACCTAAGTTAATTCTGTTAACTCGGTTTCAACTTCTGTTGATTTCTAATTTAACTTTAACTGTTATCTTTCGTGCTTCATAGGTAAACCAATGCTAAAATATTTCAGTCTTGTTGAAATTCTAGTTTTGTAATACTCCAGGTTTATTCAACAGCACTATTTCTAAACTTAACACAAGCAAATCGTAGAAATAGATTCACATATATATATATATATATATATATATATATATATATATATATATATATATATATATATATATATATATATATATATATATATATACTCACTATATATATATATATATATATATATATATATATATATATATATATATATATATATTTATATATATATATATATATATATATATATATATATATACTATATATATATATATATATATATATATATATATATATATATATATATATAAATTTTTGTCTTTTAAGTTTTATTAAATTTTTCATATGGACAAAGTTTTTTTCTTTTTCCTATTTTTATTTTGAAGTTTTCAGGTGTGAATTTGAAAAAATATGAAACAATTAATTTGTAGGAAAAAAAAATTTCTCACTTTTTTTTTTTTTTTTTTATTTTTCCTTTTTATCCCTTTTTTTAAAGAATATATTTTATAACATTTTTATTTATATTTATTAATAAACTTTCAGGAAAATGATGTTAGGGATTCTTATAACTAATTAATATATATCGCTATTGATAAACTTTTATAAGAACTTATTAAATATTTTGTAAAAGGTCTCAAACCCTAACCCTTTAAAGCAGGGGTTCCTAAACTATGGGTTATGACCCAAATTTGGGTCATCTGGGCTGGCGGGATGAATCGCGGTACATTCTCAGAAAAGTGTTATATATATATATATATATATATATATATATATATATATATATATATATATATATATATATATATACT
>JABUQX010139582.1:0-10000 GCA_015478945.1 Trachelipus rathkii
AACTCAATTTAAGATTTACCAAAATAATTTCAAATGTTGAATTTAGGAAAATCGTACTTTTAAGAGTTCTAAAACTGTGTTGTGGAAAAATGTACTTTTAAGAGTAATTATTTTGAAAGTTAAATTTTTTTATTAAAACAGGTTTTCACAACTAATGAAATATTTGGTATATAAAAACCAATATTGAAATTTCATTAAAAAAAACGTCAATTTAAGACACCTAAAAACCATTAATAATTTTTTAACATTGCATTTCAATGAAACACATTATTTTTCACAATGCTGAAAATACCGTTAAAATCAAACTCATTTTAAGAATTACAATAATTTCAAATGTTGAAATTTAGGAAAAAATCGTACTTTTAAGAGTTCTAAATTTGTAATGTGAAAATTTAAGAAAAAGCGTAATTTTAGAAGTTAAAATTTTTTATTAAAACAGGTTTTCACAACTAATGAAATATAAAAACAAATATTGAAATTTCATTAAAAAACACGTCATCATTTAAAGACACCTAAAACTAATAAAAAATTCGCGCTTATTCTGCTTTTTGAAATTGCATTTCAATGAAACACATTATTTTTTCAAATTCTGAAAATACCGTTAAAAACTCAATTTTAAGATTTCTTACCAAATAATTTCAAATGTATTGTAATTTAGGTAAAATCGTACTTTTAAAAGAGTTCTAAATTTGTAATGTGAAAAATAAAGAAAAAGCGTATTTTGAAGTTATAAATTTTTTATTAAAAACAGGTTTTCAAAAAACTAATGAAATATTTGGTATTAAAAAAAATAATAGAACGATTAATTCTATAAAACTTAAATGTAACATGTCATTTAAATAAAGAAAACACACATTAAATAGCTATAAATTAAATAATAATTCTGCACATTATATTTATCTGCACATATTTTGTAAAATATATAGCATATTCAAATGAAACAACTATAATTATTTTATGTATAATAATTATATCAAATGATATAAAATAAATAACCCAGTAAAAAAATTACAATTTTTAGAAATTTAACTAAAATTAAAATTAATTACAAAATATAGTAATTGCAAATTATATGGAAAATCATAATAGATAATCTTATTAAAAATTTCGTAATTTATAGATAAATGTTGGAAATATTAAGAAAAAGTTGTAATTTATTTATAGAGTATATTATAAATAAAATTATTTTAATTATATATAATAAACAGGTTTTAACAATCAATACTAATATGAAAAATAATCATGGACTAATATAATAAATAGAAACAAATAAATTATTGATGAAATTGTATATTAAATGAGAAACAAAATGAATACAATTAGTACTAAAACATATGATTTAAATATGAAATATCTCGCATTTTCGCACCATGACTTTCCTATGAAAATAATGTAGACATGATACAATTTCAGATGAGATAACAATCGAATTATATTTTTCAAAGTGACTTAGAAATAATAACCGATTTAAGAAAATACTCAAAATTTTTATAGAAAGTAACAAAATATATTAATGATCAAGATATGATTTGAGATATATATATAGTAAAGATATATATATATAAATACATGTTATCATTAAAATAAATTTTGTATAATTGATATAATGAAATTTAATAAGAAATAAGACGTAAAATATTAATAGAATAAATTTAATATAATAATTAATTATTATATTAATAATACGGTTTTTACACACACCAATTTTGATAAAAGGGTCTATAATAATATAATAATAAAAATAATCAAATGTAATTCAAATGAGAGTATCATTTGAAAATTAGAGAAACAAACTCGTTTTATATTTCAAGAAACAACTCCGAAAGACTTGAGCTTAATAAATTACGTTTTCTATGACTTTTTGTAAATATATGTGAGTACCTGTGATCAATGTAAAGCGTCTATGATATATATTATTAGAGAGAAGAATATGGGGGGGTGTAGCAAGGAAAACTTGGTCGTTTTTAGGACACGCCCGAATTGAATAAGATTTAACGAATAATTTCAAAGTTAAAATTTAGGAAAAGAGTGCGTGAGTCTGAGTTTGGTATAGAGCAGTTTCAACCTAATAAATTTTTGAAGTGGAGAGTATTGAATATATGTTGGAAGAAAAGGTGAATTTCTACATGGGCCAGAGAACCCTACGAATGTTGAACAGATCGTGCCATAGTGAGGGTCCGTCGCGGAGTACCCGTTGATTGATTGAGAGCTTATAGTGTAGGTGAGAACTGAGAATGATTTGATATAATGGGTTGATACAAGTTCTCACATAAAAACAAAAGTGACTTATAGAATTTAAGAAGTAAAGAAGAGACGTCAATTTAAGACGCCGCCGTAAGAGCTAGACGAGACTAATACATATTCTCTTTTCTGCTGTCTTTGAAATATTGGCATTCTACTCAAATGATTCCACTATACTTTTTACTTCAAATGCTGATATATATCATGTCTTCGTTAGAGGTAATATGCACAATTTTTAGAGCGTCTCTACTTCACAAATACCACATGTTCTCAAGAGGTTGAGAGAAAATAATTAGGAAAAATAAGTCAGTAACTTATATTTAAGAAAGTTCTAATATTGTAATGTGAAAATTTAAAGTATAAAAAGCGTAATTTTTAGAGTTATAATATTTATTTTATTTAAATAAATAATAAGGTTTATTTCACAAGCATTAATGTATAAATATATTTATGTGTAACTATGATGAACATATCTACAAACAATGTATATGAGTCATAAGGAAAGAGTCATGCAAATAATTACATAAATATTATATTAAGAATAACAGCAATACTATTAATTTCAGTTTGAAATAGCAAGCCTATCAATGAAACACATTATTATCATTTTATTACATAATAGCTGAAAATTAATATATATAACCGACAAAACTCAATATATATTTACCTAAAATAAATTTCAAATTGTATGATAAATATTAGGAATAATATCTAATGTACTTTTAAGAAGATTCTAAAATTTTATAGTTAATGTAGAAAATTATATAAGAAAAAAGTGTAATATATTTTATATCGAAAAAGTTAAATTAAATTTTTTATTAAACAGGTTTTCACAACTAATGAATATATTTTTGAGTATATAATAAAAATACATAAAATATATATAGAAATTTTCAATTATTAAAAAAACGCAATTTAAGAACTATACTACTAAACACTCATAAATAAAATATTACGCATTTTCTTGCTTAATTTTGAATATGACATATTCAATGATAAACACTAATAATTCATTTTCCTAAATTTTAAAAAATCTGGATATATACTGAGTTTTGAGAATTAGCTTCAATAATAATTATTAAAGATGTTAAAATATATCTAATACAACATTTTTTATAAGAGTTACTAAATCCTTTATTTGATTTATTATAGAAAATTTAAGAAACGAGCGTAAATTTTAGAAGTTAAAATTTTTTATTAAAACATGATTTCAAAACTTCATAATATTTTGGTATAATATATATATAATAAAACAAATATTGAAAATTTTTATCTTAAAAAACTTTGCCTAGTTTAAGACACCTATAAACTATTAATAAATATATCACTTTTCTGTAATTTTAATATGAATAATAGCCCTTATCAATGAAACATACATTATTTTTTATATCAATAGCTATATAAATTAATACCTATCTATGAGTTAAAATAATTCAATCAGTATTAAGATTATACCTCTAAAAAGCATCCCAAATGTAACAAAGTAACAAAAGATCTAAATTTTTTGTTTTAAAGAGTTTACTAAATTTTTTAATTAAAATGAATAAATTTTAATAAGAAATAAAAGACGTAAATTTATTAATGAAAGTTTAATACAATTTTTATATTAAAACAGGTTATCACAACTATATGAAATATTTTGAGTATATAAAAATAACAAATATTTAATAATTTATCTAATTTAAAAAATCTGATATCAATTTAAGACTCAACTAATACACAGTGCATATAAATTTTTCGTCCCGCAATTTGAGATATCATTAAATAGAATTTCAATGAAATACATTATTATATTTTCAATAATGACTTGAAAATACGTTAAATAAAACGTAGTTATCACAAATAATTCATATATGTTGAATAATATAGGAAAATCGTACTTTAAGAAGTTCAAATATTTTGTAATGTGAAAATCATATTACTAAGAATAATATAACTGATACAATTTTTAAGAAGCTATCTAATTATGTATATACGATTAACTAACAACTTAACCTAACTTAACTAATGAATATTTGGTAATATAAATAACAAATATTGAAATTATCATATAAAAAAATAGTAATTTATAAAAGAAAACTTATACTATATATACTATATATATAAACTATTATAATTTAAATACATACTTAATTTTCTGCTTTTTTTTTATATCATGGTCTGAGTGATATAAATCACATTATTTTTTCAATAATGCTGAAATATATAACCTATAGTATAATATATAAACTTACAATTTTAGATATTACTATACTATAATAATTCATATGTTATGAAATTTAAGGAAAATATACGTACTTTTAAGAGTTCTAAATTAATTATAAATGTGAAATAATTATTAAGAAAAGCGTAATTTTAGAAGTTTATAAAAAAATTTTATACTCATAAACAGTTTTTCACTCACAACTAATTGATAATATAATTTGGTATAAATATATTAAAATATAAACAAATATTGAAATTATTTTACAATTAAAAAACTAGTCAATTTAAGATACATACCTAATAAAATACATATATTAATTATAATATATTCACTTTTCTGCTTTTATGAAATTAGCATTCAATGAAACACATTTAATTTATAATTTTTTCAAATATGTGCAAGCATTTTATTTTGATTTTTATCTTAAGAGAATGAACCTCCATTTTTTACGTATATATTGGTTAAATGTTGAAATTAGGAAAAATCCGTAACTTTATAATGAATGTTATATAATACATGTAATATGAATATATATCAGAAAAAGCGAGTAATTTTATAGAAAGTATATAAATTTTTTCATATGTATTTAATTTTTATTTAATTAAAACTTAATTGAATTAATTATTGTTTATAATATATAAATAACATAAATATTAGAAATTTCATCAAAAACGTCAATTTAAGACCTATAAAACATTATTTTATAATTTATACGCTTATTATTATTATCATTATGCTTTATTTTGAATATTTAGCATAAATTATCAAAACACATTTAATATTTCCAAAGTATGTCAGTAAATAGTGTTTAAGGGCTAATTTTAACTATTGCCAAAATAATTTCTAAATAATGTTTATAACTATAAACTTTGTTTACATCGTGCTTTTAAGAGATTCAAATTTTTTGAGTGTGTAAATAAATTTAAGAATAGCCTTCAATTTATGAGAGCTTCGGGAATTTTTTATAACTAATACATATTATATAATTAGTATGTATCTAATAGGTATTCACATAACTAAATAATAGAATATAATTATATTAATTAATATATTAAAAACTAAATATTTGAAATTCTATTTCAATTAAAAACGCATATTTATAAGATCAACTATAATATATAATGATTCATAATAATTTATTATATAGTGAATTTTGTTATAAAGCCCTAAATGTAACATAATGTATGCATTTTTCTCAAATAGCTCATGAAAAAATACCCTATAGTTAAATAATACTAGTCAATTTTTAAGATTTACCAAATAAATATAAATGTTGAAATTTAGGAAAAATATCGGTACATTTTATAATAGAGTTTCTAAATTCTTTATTTTCAGGAGAAAACTTATTATATAAAGCGTAATATTTTAGAAGTAATATTTTTTTATATTATAAATACATAGGTTATATTCTAAATCCGAAATAGAAAAAGAAAATTTGGTTAATATATTAATAAACTATATAAAAACTTTGATATATTACATTAAAATAATATTACAATTATAAGAACAATATATATATAATCACCTATAAAACAAATTTTTGCCTTTTTGAAATTGCATTTCAAATGAAACACATTTTTTTTCAAATGCTGAAAATACAGTTAAAAACTATTACAATTATTTAAAATAATATTATTTCACTAAAATATTTATCATATGTTGAAATTTAGGAAAATCTTACCGTTATTTAAGAGTTCTAAATTTGTAATGTAATATTAGAAAAATATTAAAAGAAGATAGCAATAAATAGTTGAGGTGCATAATTTATTTCACTTAATTATAAAATACAAACATTTTTATAAAAACTATCAAAAATTTCGTATATTTATAGTGTTACGAGTTATTGAAATTTATTTCTAATTTAAAATAAACGATATCAATTTAAGCACTCTAATATAACTAATTAATTCATATTATTATTAACTTTTCTATGAGCTTATTATTATGAAATCTTTCTGAAATACAAAACACATATTAATATTTATTTTCAAAATATGCTGTAAATACCGTTAAAACTCACAATTTTAAGATTTACAAATAATTTCAACCTGTTAAATATTATATTGAAGAAATGGAATCAGTATAAGAGGTTGTGAATTTTAGTATATAATATGTAGAATAAATTATTATAAAAATAAAAAGCGTAATTTTATTTAGAAGTTAAAATTTTTATATTATTAAATACTAATCAGTTATTTTCACAATATCTATATATATATAACTAATGAAATATTTGGTAATATAAAAACAAATATTAAATATGTCATTAAAATAAACCGGTCAATTATTTAAGACACCTAAACAACAATTTTTATACTAGCCATAGTCCAATAACCTACAATCATCCTCTTAATGTCAATGTAATCCCGAATACCTAGAAAATACTGAAGAACTCATCCATGAAGTAATATTTCTATCAGGCGCTATCATATATATGTTATTTTGAATTAGCCTCTTTATGAGTACACATGAAACCGATTATCTCATATTTATTATAAAGAAATCTAAAATTTGTTATAAAATGTTAAGATATTTATGAGGAGGTAATAAATATTCAGAAAAGCATAATGAACCACTTTAAAATTTTTTATATTAGATTGCTGTAATGGTTATTTCCAACAACTAATTGAAAATAATATATATTTAATATATATATAAATACACTCTAATGGAAATGAATAAAATTTACTTCGCATCCTGCACATTAAGATTACCTAAAACTATAAATAAATTCGCTTTTCTGCTTTTTGAAGTATTGACTTTTCATGAAAACACTTTAATTTTATTCATAAATGCTGAAAATATCATGACACGTTAATAAACGATGAGTATGTATGAGAGTTCGAGCAGACGAGAATAGAGATGTAGAGACGGAGAATGTTGGAAGATGTAAAAGGAAAGAAAGAGAGAGAGAGAATAGCGTAGCATGATGTAGTAAGAAGTAGTAGCATGAAAAATATGAGGAAAGATAGAGAGTATGAAAAGAGTAGAGTAGAGAGAGAGAGAGAGTAAGAGATAGAGAAGATGGAAGATGAGATGAGAGAGAGAGAGAGAGAGAGTAGATGAGGTAGTCATGGCAACAGATAAAGGGGGTAGGCAGCCACTAATGAGAAATATGTATGGGTAGAAGAAGAAGAAACAAAGTATTGAAAGATTGCATTAAAGAACGTCAAATGAGATTAAGAACAGCACTGAAAAGCTATTAATAAAGAAGTACGAGCGAAGTATACTGACTTATATTGATATCTTTACGTATTATTAACATATATGAAACTAAACCTTACTCTATAATATATTCGTTATATATTGCCTGCAAAATACCTTCACGCCTTATGAAATACACATAAGTATTATAGGAGTATGACACAATATATTTGTGCAAATAGTTGGAAAATTATTAGCGCAAATAGAGCTACAATTTCTTAACATAAGAGCTTCTTTAATATTTCTAATGCTCGCAGTAATAATTAAAAAAGTTTAAATAGAAAATATATTATAAGTATATTTAATTTATAATTATTTTTTTAAGTTAATAATATCTAAAAAACCTTATTTATTACACTCAACTAGATGAATGAAATAAAAATTTATGTAAAATCTAAAACAAATAACAATTATTTAATTCTTGTATCTTCTAGTAATAAAAAAATAACGTCAATTTAAGAACCTAAACTATTAATAAATTCGCTTTTTCTGCCTTTTTGAAAAATTAGAAGAATAAACATATAAAGTAAAACCAATATTATATTTTAACATATTAATATGACCATATAACACACTTTTATTTTTTATAAACAAGTCTTCTGAAGATCTCACAAAATGTTTTTATGAAAGAATCTACAAATTATAAATTTGAAGAAATTTCAAAAATGTATTGATAATTAAAATGGATAATATAATCTTATATAATTATTTATTCTTAAGAGATTATATTAATACTAAATAATAAGTGAAAAAATTTTAATAAGAAAAATAAATAAAGGATGAAAATTCTTGATAGAAAAAGTTGAAAAATAATTACCATCGAACTCTATTATAAAATAATACAGGTTTAATTCAAACAATCTATAAATATATGAAATATAATTTTAGTATAATATATAAAAACAAAATAACTTGAAATTTATCCAATAAAAACCTATAGAATATAATAATAATTATATACCAGTTTATAAACTAAATCAAAAAAACAGACATTTATTTATAATTAATTCAACTCCATAAAAAACTTTCTTAGAGTAATTGACAAATTCTAATGAAAAGTCACATTGAATACAATCATTAATATTTAATTATATATACTATGAATAAAGAAATAAACATGATACATTAGAGATTAAATAAATCATTCAATAATATTATTAATATTTAAATTGAAATATATAAAGATAAATTTTAACATAACATGATCTTGTAAAAAAAACATTTAAGTAAAATAAAAAATCGCAACTTTAACAGTTCTAAATTTGATCGTGGAAAGAAGATCGAACAGTAAAGAAAAAAGCAGTTATTTTAAAGAAAATACAATATAACAATATAATATTATTTATTAAATAACATAACCACATTTTTCACTTGTGTTATATAGAAAGCAATTCTGAGTATCTACATAATAATAGAAATAAATAACAAATATAATGATAAATTCAAAATTAATAAAAATATTGATTCAAATAGTCCGCACACTTATATAAATACACTAAATGCGTAAAGGTAGATGGAGTCATATAGCGTATGAAACGATTGAACAGAATATGTATTTAAGACCTTTCTTATGTATTTTCAAAAAAAATGAATGAAAATATAGGTCATCAATAATATAAAGTTTAATAATATTTAATTGCAAAGTTAATTATAAAGGAATTAATTACAAAATATATAATTTTAAAAATATGTTGAAATAATTTTAAGAAAAAATCAGTACAATTTTAAGAAGATAATACTTAAAATAATTATATACATTAATATAATGGTATTTATCTAATTAAGAAATAAATGAAGTTAAAAATATTTTATTATAAAGAAGAGCTCAGTGAGTAAAATATTGATATTATTAAACAGGTATATTTACAACTCGAAATAGAAAAAGTAATTGGGATATGATAACATAAACAATTAGTAAATAATTAACCAATAAAACAAAAAATAATTGAATAAATTTTAATCATATTAATGATTTAACAAATAAAATCATATGTTAATATGTAACTAACACACACCCATATCACATCATATATAAAATTAAATCAACTTTATTTCATACCAAAAACAAATTGTCCTGTTTGTGTACATTTGCTTACATTCAACAAGTAATTTCTTCAAAATATGATTTTACGGACCAATTTGCTGATGTTTAATAGAAAAGAAATCACAATATATATTTTAAGATATTAATCCAATAATAGATATTTCAGATAATTGTTGGAAATATTTGGAAAGAATCCGATTGAATCTTTATTTGGATACTTACCTTGCTAAAGAAGTATCGTTAGAATTGTATTTATATTAAACGTAATAAAAGATAGATATAAATATTTATAAGAAGTAATAAAT
>JABUQX010139583.1:0-27782 GCA_015478945.1 Trachelipus rathkii
ACATATCTCTTTATTTTAGAACACTCCCGGTTTATGTTTTAACATACCCTACAGTAAATCAGTTAAATCAGTAAATCAAACTGCCCTCCCAGGCCAACCAATCTCAGACTTGAGCCTCATAAGTCGTTTGTACTTAATTTGATTCTATTGATCTAGTTTGATCTATGATTCGTCTATATTTTGTTTACAAAAATAACAAAAAAACTAATTGTATTTGATGTTCCTCGTAATTTGTTTTCTTTAAAAACTATTTTTGCTTCTCTACTAAAAAAATTAATTCTTAATATGTACTATAACTTTAAAAAATTGCATTTTTCCTTACATACCCAGACTAAGCAGGTAAATCCAGTAAAAGCAGTCATTCAAACCAACCACTCTATCCTCCTACCCTACCATGATCTTACTGATCTATTGATCTATTGACTATTGTCTATTGATTCAAGTCATATTTTGTTTAACATAACACAAAACTTTTATTTATTGTTTTTTTCTTTAAACATTTGTTTTTACTAAAAAACTTATTCTTTTTATGTTTATAACTTAAAAAATTTGCATTTTTACATACCCTAAAGCAGTAAATCAGTAAATCAGTAAATCAAGCTGTATCCAAAACCCACTCTATCCTCCTACCATCCATGATCTATTGATTCAAAGTCATTATTATACAAGTATCTTTTGTATAGACATAATATAAATAAATTCTTTGCTGTAGTTGTTGTTGTTGAATGTCGCGTTTGTTGTTGCATTTGTTGCAATTGTTGATGTTGTTGTTGTTGAACTGTTGTTGTTGTTGTTGTTGAAATGATTGTTTTGTTGTTTTATTGTTTGCTGTTGTTGTTAATATATCAACGTTCAGTTAAAATGAAAATATACAACACTTTTTTCAAACATATCTCCAAAAATATTAAATGTTAATTTTACATAACATTATAATATTGAAAAACTAAACAAAAATATATCTCATCCTAGCCAACTGACATACAGCATTCGTTAACAAGGTAATAAAATTAAAAGTTTCAACTTACCAACAGCAGAATCAGCACAGCAATCTGCAATCTTTACTATACACAACCGCACAAAAATATTATTATTATTATATTATTAATTATTATTATTTATTATTATTATTATTATTATTTTATTATTATAATTATTATTATTATTATTATTATTATATTTTATATTATTATTATTATTCCACATAGATCACAACACCAATAAACGCGTGCGATCACTTTGCCTGCAGGTTCACAACTAGAACATTGATTGGTAATATTGGCTCTCTAACCAGAACACCTAAACATTCGCAATCTTGTTACGTCAAGGGTAACCAATCAGAAGATCCGCTACTTGTTAGGCAGTTTTCGGTTTTCCAATGGAACATTCGAGGAATGAACTCATTATCTTAAATATCTTTTTCTAAGATTTGGAGGATAACGAGATTTATTACTTTGTTCCCAATATCTTCTTTTGACACATGAGAAGGTAACGAGATTTATTAGCTTTGTTCTCTTTTGTCCTTATCTTAACATCTGTTTTTTTATCTTAAACAGTAAGTTTTTATTATATTATTATTTATATATTTTATTATTATTATTATTATTATTATTATTATTATTATTATTATTATTAATTATTATTATTATTATTATATTATTATTCATTATATTATTATTATTATTATTATTTTATTATTATATATATGTTATGAGCATAACAACCTAACATAACCACACCAACACACACCACACCCACACCACACACAACAAACACCATACACACACACAAAAATCACACACAACACAATATTTAGACACTTTACTTAATACATTAACCTGGCAATCTTCAATCATCGTACTAGCTTACTGATCACATGACTGCTATTTCTAAGATGTCAAGCAGATGTGTAACATTTTCTAAACGTCGCTGGAAGACATTTACATTTTTCACATGTTTAATATAAACATTTCGTTTTGTTATGTATTTTCTTTTTACATTCTATTATTCTTTACATTATATTTTGTTAAAATTAGTTATATTATTTATTTATTTTAGTTTTATTTATTTTTATTTTATTTATTTAAAATAATCTATATATTTTTTTAAAAATTTTATTTATTTTTGCTTATTCTGTATAAAAGATTTTGTTTAACTAAAATTTATTTTCATTTTATGTTTATAACTTAAAAAATTTTGCCGTTTTTACATACCCTAAAAACAGTAAATCAGTAAAAATCAATAAATCAAACCACCCACCACACCATCATACCCTTCCATGAACTATTGATCTATTGATTATACATGTCAAAGTCATTATCGAAGTATCAACATTTAGGAAAGATAACATAAATAGCTCTTTATAACACTGATGAACGAATATATGCTAACGTAGCAAAAGTTTCCCCATTAATAAAGCTAACATAACATCACTGAACTAAGAAAAATATAATGTACAAAAACAAACCTAGCATAACCTTAAGCACGAAACAGCTACATCAACAAAAGTTTCCACACTTAGCAACAGTAAAGTAACTAACATAGCAATACACAAAACGTAACCATTCACACTTTGTCAAGCATATCTAACATATCAATGTTAATTTTACATTACATTGTACATTTAACAAAGATTTATTCTTAAATGTGGACACTATCTTCTCAAAGTGTCAACTCGTTTCGAGTATAACAATGCATTTGACATATGATAAACGTAGACATTAGAAAAGTTCTAGGGCAAACCTAACATTACTCAACAAAAACTTAACCTAGCTCACGTTCTAACACATCATCGTAAGTTAACACAGTAAAATCTTACAAAAACTCATCATTTCTCTAAAAAATCAGGTTATTTCCACATATATATTTATATTATATAATATATAATTTAATATATATAATCTATATATATATATATATATATATATATATATATATATTATATATATATATATATATTATATAATATATATATATATATATATATTTAATATATATATATATATATTATTATAATAATAATAATAAGTTTCTAAGAAAATACTGTGTTAAACTTGGCTATGTTGTGTGATCGTGGGTAATAGGTTAAGTTTTTTGCTGAGTAAATGTCAGGCTTACTCGCGAGAATTTTTGCTAAAAGGTCTATTTATTCATAGTTCAAAATAATGTTATATTTGATATGCAGTTGCATTTTGCTTAAGGGATTTTGTTAATATAAACTACTTTAGTGTTGCTGGTATGTTGGAAAGTTGGGATACATTGAGTTTTGTTGTGTTTGCAGCTAACTTCCTTTGATAAGTAAGGAATTTTGCTGATGTTAGCAGATTATTCATACGGTAGGTAGTTAGGTGTGTCGTTGTACATTATATTCTAAGTTCAGCGTTATGTTATGCTAGCTTATTAAATGTAAAAATTTGTTAGTTAGCAATATATTCGTAGGTCTGTAAGATAATTAACAAGGTTATGGTAATTTTTGTTATTACAATATTAATGTAAAATTAACAATGATATGTTAGAGATATGCCTGACAAAGTGTGAATAGGTTACGTTTTTTGTATGCTATGTTTAGTTACTTTTACTGTTGCTAAGTGTGGTAACTTTGTTGATGTTAGCTGTTTATTCGTGGCTTAGGTAGCTAGGTTTGTTGTTGACATTATATTCTAGTTCGGTGATGTTATGTTAGCTTTATTAATGGGAAAACTTTGCTAACGTTAGCATATAATTGTCGTTGATACAGTGTATAAAGAGCTTTAAATTTTTATGTATATATTTCCCTCAAAATGATACTCGAAACATTGGATCAATAGATCAATAGATCATGGAGGAGTGGGTATGAGGGTGAGGGTGGGTGGTTTGATTTTACTGATTTACGATTTACTGTTTTAGGGTATGTAAAAACGCAATTTTTTAAGTTATAAAAAAATGAAATTAAATTTTTAGTTAAAACAAAATCTTTAAAACAGAATAAGCAAAATAATAAAGTTTTTTTAAAAAAAAATATATAGATTATTTTAAATAAATAAAATAAAAATAATAACATTAAATAAACAAAATAAATAACTAATAATAATAAATATAAATATAAAGAATAATAGAAATGTAAAAGAAAATACATAACAAACGAAATGTTTATATTAAAACATGTGAAAAATGTAATGTCTTCAGCTACGTTTAGAAAATGTTACACATCTCTGCTTGACATCATAGAAATATTGCAGTCATGATATCAGTAAGTAGTTCATGATTGCCAGTCTAATGTTAAGTAAAAGTGATATAATTATGTGTGTGTGTGTGTGTGTGTGTGTGTGTGTGGTGCTGTTGTGTGTGTGTGTGTGTGTGTGTGTGTTGTGTGTGTGGATGTGTGTGGTAGTTAGGTTTGTTATGTATCAGAAAACATATATAATTAATAATAAAATATAAATAATAATATAATATATAATAATAATAATAATAAATAATAATATATAATAATAATAATATAATAATAATAATAATAAAATAAATAATAATAATAATAATAATAATAATAAAACTACTGTTTAAGATAAAAACAGATGTTAAGTAAGGACAAAAGAGAACAAAGTAATAAATCTCGTTACCCTTCTCATGTGTCAAAAGATATTGGGAACAAAGTAATAAATCTCGTTACCCTTCTCATGTGTCAAAAGATATTAAGATTAATGAGTCATTCCTCGAATTTCATTGGCTGTCCGTGATGGCATAGCAAATACAGTTCTCTGATTGGTTACCCTTGAGCGTAACAAGATTGCGTAATGTTTAGGTGTCTGGTAGAGAGCAATTTACCAATCAATGTTCTAGTTGTGAACCTGCAGGCAAAGTGATCGCACGCGTTATTGGTGTTGTGAGATCTATGTGGAATAATAATAATAATAATAATAATAATAATAATAATAATAATAATAATAATAATAATAATAATAATAATAATAATAATAATAATAATAATAATAATAATAATAATATTTTGTGCGGTTGTGTATAGTAAAGATTGAGATTGCTGTGCTGATTTCTGCTGGTAAGTTGAAGCTTCTAATTTTAGTTACCTTGTTAATGAATACTGTATGTCAGTTAGGCTAGGATGAGATATATTTTTGTTTAGTTTTCAATATTATAATGTTAATGTAAAATTAACATTAATATTTTAGAGATATGTTTGAAAAAGTGTTGTATATTTTCATTTAACTTGAACGTTTGATATATTTAACAACAACAGCAACAACAACAACAACACAACAACAACAACAACAACAACAACATTTCAACAACAACAAACAATAAAACAACAACATTTCAACAACACAACATCAACAAACCTGCAACAAATGCAACAACAAACGCGAAATTTCAACAACAACAACTACAGCAAAGAATTTATTTTTATATTATGTCTAAACAAAAAGATACTTATAATATGACTTGAATCAATAGATCATGGATGGGTAGGAGGATAGAATAGGTAGTTTGATTAACTGATTTACTGATTTACTGATTTACTGATTTAGGGTATGTAAAATGCAATTTTTTAAGTATATAAACTAAAAGGATAATTTTTTGTAAACAAAAATGTTTAAAAGAAACAAAAAATAAATAAGTTTTTGTGTTATGTTAAACAAAATAGAACTTGAATCAATAGATCAATAGATCAATAGATCAGTGATCAGGTGGGTAGGAGGATAGAGTGGTTGGTTTGATTTACTGATTTACTGATTTACTGCTTTAGGGTATGTAAAAATGCAATTTTTTTAAGTTATAAACATAAAAGAATAATTTTTTTAGTAAAAGCAAAATGTTTAAAGAAAACAAAACAACATAAATAAAAGTTTTTGTGTTATGTTAAACAAAATATGGACGAATCATTTAATCATAGATCAATAAGATCAATAGATCACGAATGGGTAGGAGGGTGGCTGGAGGCAGTTTGATTACTGATTACTGATTTACTGGCTTTAGGGTATGTAAAACATAACATTAATACAAATAGACTTGATCAATGGAATAATAGATCAATAGAATCACGGATGGGTAGGAGGATAGAAAGGGTGGTTTGATTAACTGATTTCCTGATTTACTGATTTACTGCTTTAGGTATGTAAAATGCAATTTTTTAGTTTTTAAACATAAAAGAATATAATTTTTTTAGTAACAAAACAAATGTTTAAAGGAAAACAAAAAAAATAAATAAAGTTTTTGTGTTATGTTAAACAAAAAATGACGAATCATTAGATCAATAGATCAATAGATCAATAGATCACGAATGGGTTGGCTGGAGGGCAGTTTGATTTACTGATTTACTGATTTACTGCTTTAGGGTATGTAAAACATAACAATTTTAATAAAAACTATGACTTGAATCAATAGATCAATAGATCAATAGATCAATAGATCAATAGATCACGGATGGGTAGGAGGGTCGCTGGATGGTAATTTGATTAACTGATTTACTGATTTACTGATTTACTGATTTACTGCTTTAGGGTATGTAAAAATGCAAATTTTTTAAGTTATAAACATAAAAAGAATAAATTTTTTAGTAAAAACAAAATGTTTAAAGAAACAAAACAAAATAAATAAAAGTTTTGTGTTATGTTATACAAAATATGACTTGAATCAATAGATCAATAGATCAATAGATCATGGATGGGTAGGAGGATAGAGTGGTTGGTTTGATTTACTGATTTACTGATTTTCTGCTTTAGGGTATGTAAAAATGCAAATTTTTTAAGTTATAAACATAAAAAGAATAAATTTTTTAGTAAAAACAAAATGTTTAAAGAAAACAAAATAAATAAACGTTTTTGTGTTATGTAAAAAATATGAGCGAAATCATTTAGTCATAGATGCACGAAATGGATAGGAGGGTGGCTGGAGGGGCAGTTTGAGTTTACAGGCATTTACTGATATTACTGCTTTAGGGTATTCGTAAACATAACATTTATAAAAATATGACTTGAATCATAGATCAATAGATCACGGAGGGTAGGAGGGTCGCTGGATGGTAATTTGATTAACTGATTTACTGCTTTACTGATTTACTGATTTACTGCTTTAGGGTATGTAAAACGTAATTTTTTTTAAGTTATAAACATAAAAAGAATAAAAAAAATTTTAAATTTTTTTTAATTTCATTTTTTAATTTAATTTTTTTATTTTTTTTATTTTTTTATTTAATTTAATTTAATTTATTTATTTTTTTTTTTTTTTTTTTTTTTTTTTTTTTTTTTTTTTTTTTAAAGATTCTGAAACCATCATATTCGAGATCTACAGACCCGATAACATATATAAGGACACCAATGCTCCATCACCGGTGCCGTTGCCAACTCCGACTCCTCTGACTCAGATTCCTTCTCCAGCTCTTTCCTTCTCTGACTCTGAATCTGCCTCCTTTCTCCACTTCTCTTATGCATTCCGTTCATTCCTACCTGACCTCAAAATTGGTCTCACCACCCTTAGGAACCCATAATTTGACCAATCAAAAGTATAAAACTTAGCAATTTCAGAGAAAGTCCAAGTCATGTCGGCATTTGACTTGGATTCCCTGCTTCATTAGACTCACCGATCTCAGAATCAACTTCTCCGACTTAAGGAACCCCTAACTTAACACCTCAAGCGTCAAAATCTGACGACCTTACAAAATTCCAAGTCATGTCGGCATTTGACTTGAATTCCCTGTTCCAAACGCCTCACCAACCTCAAAAACGGCTTCCCTGACCCCAAAAACCCATAGATGGACACCTTAAACGTCAAAATCTGACGACCTTACGAAAATTTCAAGTCATGTCGGCATTTGACTTGATTTCCCTGTTCCAAGTCTTCCACCACCTCAAAAACGGCCTTTCCATGAAATTATATCGATTTACCCAAAAACCCATTAGATGGACACCTTAAACGTAAATTAATCTGAACGACCTTACAATTCCAAAAGTCATTGTCGTCATTTGAACTTGAATTCCTCTGTTCCAATCGCCTCACAATCTCAAAAACGGTTTTCGCTGACCCCAAAAACCCATAGATGGATCACTTAAATCCGTTAAAATCTGACGACCGTCCACGAATTTCAAGTCAATAAATCGGCATTTTGAACCTTGCATTTCTGTTTCCAAACGCCTCACCAACCCTTCAAATCGGCTTTCCTGCCCAAAAACCTTCATAGATGGACACCCTTAAATTCTGTTAGAATCTTGACGACCTTACGAATATTTCAAGTCAATGTCTGGCATTTTGTTGACTTGCAATTCCCTGTTTCCAAATCGCCTCACCACTCAAAACGGCCTTCCTGACCCCAAATTATACCCTAGATGGATCACCTAAATCGTTATCAAATATCTGTACTGTACCTTATCGAAATTTTCAAAGTTCATGTCGGCATTTGACTTGAATTTCCCTGTATCAAACGCCTCACCTCACTCAAACGGCTTTCCGACCCCAAAAATCCCATAGGTGGTCACTCAAAGTCAATTATCTATCGACTTTACAAAATATTTCAAAAGTCATGTCGGCTATTGACTTTGGTTTGACCGAGTATTGCCAGAACCTAGAATAACGCAATCAACCTGACCCGAAAACCCTCAATTCGACACTTCAAGCGTTATAAAAATTAACGCTTGTAATCACGAAAAACGCGGGAACTTGCGGTAAAACGCAGGATTGCAAGTCGAACTGCGGGCCAGCTTTCAAGGCAAAGATCCGAAAAATAAAAATACTACGGTTAAAAATATTTATCAGTGATTCAGAAAAAGTGCCAAAAGACATCCGATATGACTAGGAAGAGTGACCAGATTAGGATAATTCTGGCATCTGCCGATTTCTGAAGCAATAACATACTATCTTATATACATATAATATATTTATATTATATATATATATATAAATAATATATATATTATATATAATATAAATATAATAAAATATTACTATCTCAACTACGTAGGCAAATACCTAATTAGTAACATATAATAAAATAATAAAATAGTATCACATTACTACAATTAAATACTTAGTATAATATTACTATATTATATATATATATATATATATATATATAATATTGTATATATAATAATATATATTATATAATATAATATATATATATTTATATAATATATATATTATATATATATATATATATATATATATATTAATATATGATATATATATATATATATATATATATATATAATATATATATATATATATATATATAAATATAAATATAATTCATATAGTATATATATATATATATATATACTATATATATTAATATAATCCAAATTTTGTATATGCAGCAATGGCAAAAGGGGTATTTACCTTTTTTAGGGGGCTCGAGCCGAGGGGGGGCGGAGGGGGGGATGTTTCATACCCCGGAGGGGATGGTCGGAGGAAACCCCGCGACCCAAAAGACCAAACCAGCGGGGTTCCGAGTACCATCCCCGGAGGGGGAGTAGTCCCCCCGTAGTTCCACCTAGAGTTAAACACCCCTAACACTCGGGCGCCCTATTTTTTTGCGGTCAGTCTTTTTTTTCTGTGCCATGCATATGCAACAATGTGTATGCCTTACTGTAGGTGCTGTTGTTCTCTAGTTACATGATGTCAGCTTTAGACACTATATATATATATAAATGTATATAAATATAAATATATATATATATATAATATACTTATATATTAAAGATATATAATATATATTATATAAATTATATATATACCCTATATATATAAATATAAATATTATATTTTATAATATATAATTAAATAATATATATTACTATAATAATAACAATTATTTTTTGTGGGGCACTAATTTTTTAGAGTTCATTTTCGATATTTGATGGGTTCGATTAAATCGAAAATCGATACTTTGTTATATCGATACATGGAATCGATATTTGGTAATATCGATACATAGTATATATATATATATATGTAAATACTGTGTATAACTATATAATATTATCATATACTATATATATATACTATATATATAATATCATATAATAATATATAATATATATAAATAATATAATATATAAAATATAATATATAATATATATATATATATAATATAATATAATATATAATAGTAATATAATATAAAATGGTTTTGAGATTTATAGAGTACGAATAGATTTGCGAATAATGCCCAAAAGTATCATGGGATTTATTGTTTTGGGCATATCATAACGAGTACCCACGGGTAATCCGCCACGATGTCAGAGGTCGGAGGGTCCTCTCGGCTCATAGGATGGACTACGGGGGGGATTAATCCCCCCTCCGGGGGGTCTCCGGAAACCCCCGCTCTTTGGTCTTTGTTGGTGTCGCGGGGTTCCTCCGACCATCCCTCCGGGGTATGAAACGTCCCCCCATCTGTCCCCATACGCTCGAGCCCCCTAAAAAAGGGGTAAATACTCCATTTTAGGGGGCTTGTTGACTCACTGTGACCGTAAATTAGTCCTAACTTTACCTGTCCACTGTGCCGTAAAACTAGCTCTGATAACTTTTACTGATAGCTGTTTAGTAGCTGCCGAAAAATATATATATAATATATATAATTATATATATATATATATATATATATATATATATATATATATGATATATATAATATATATATATATATATATATATATATTATATATTATATATATTATATATATATATATATATATATATATATATATATATAAGTTATATGTTATATATTATATTTATAAATATATTAAAGTACTTACAATTCATGGATAGTGTTTCGATATAGCTTGCAGAAACTCAGATTTAAATTTTTCTCCAACTCTTACTATTGAAAATTCTTTTAAACATTTCTCATCTCTTTTGTTGCAAAATTAGTTGAAAATGTTTCTAAAAACCTAGCATTCACCAATCGTTTTGCATATATCAAATAAAATCAACTACATCATTTTCTAAAACTTTGCGCTGACAGTACTTCATCTTAAACACAGCGACGTTCTATAACTTTGTAATACATACTGGTCCGATTTTTTTTAAATTTATCATAATCATATAACTAATTCGATTTACACTAATCGATTTAATATACATAGTCAATGTATTAGTTAAATCCCAAAAAATATTCGACTGGAACCTTAGTTTATTTTTTGTGCTGTTCCGAAATGGTAAAATTAAGCGCCATATATAATTATATATACCTATATATAATATACTATATATATACATGACTATATATATATATATATAAGTATATATATATATTATATATATATATATATATATATATATATACTATATATATAACTCATTATATATTATATAATAGTATATAGTAATATATATAAAAATACGAATTAATATCGATATATCCATGACTACGATATCCATCGATAAGTTCGATATATCGAATATCGAAGCTCACGCCACAAAATTGCATTTTTACCTATATATATATATTATATTATATATATATATATAGTATATATTAATATATATATATATATTATATATATATATATATACTTATAACTATTACATAAAATTTTAAAAGTAATATTATATAATATTACTTATCATATATATATATATTATATATATATATTTATATATATATAGATATACCTTGTGTGTTTAGACTAGTGACTGTGCATAGGTTGCGTTTTACCGGAGCTCCAATGGGTTGATTAATGTTTATAATGTTTTAGTTATTTTTCCCCCATTAAGTGTGTTGTACAACCTTGAGTCTCTCCTGTTTAATTGTTTTACCTATTATGGTTTTAATACCTTTTGAAGAATTATAATCCTATATAACAAGATAGTTTTCGTTTTAATTTTGTTTTTGAAACCTTTTTAGTTAGGTTAGATAGTGATAGTTAGTGTTTTAAGAATTGTGCAATACGTAGTTTATGATAGTACTAGGTTATATATTTTTTTCCTTTTTCCTCTTTTTAACTTTAGTTTTTAGTTGTTTTCTATTTTGCCCTTATTTTATTTTAAAGGGTTTTTTTCTTTCACAGCTCCTCGCGTATGCTCCGGTCCGCATATTATTTTAATCTCCACTACACCATTTAGTTTTAGTGAATGATTGTAATCTTTTTTTATCGAATTTGGTTAGGGTATGTGAATGTCGTGTGTTTTAACTTTCTAGATTTTTTTTTTTCAGTTTACATATTTATTGTAATACCGGTTTTAGCATTTTAATCATTTGCGTTTTTTAGTGAGTAAACTAATTTTAATCCGATTTCACCTTTCCGTTTTTGTCTGTCAGTTTTGCTCTGTTGTTCTTGTAGTTGTGGTTACGTGCGTGTGTGAATGGCAAATTTTACAGCAGACGCGGCTTTCTATCGACTTTATCAACATCCGCGTTACTCTCTAATTCTGCATCCGTGGAATAACACCTCTCTAACTCTAACCCTTACCTTTTGCTCTTGTCTGAGACCAAGATATAGCTAAGAATTCATCCTCTAACTCGTTTAATATATCTACACATAAACTTATTTCATAATCCCTTTCCGTAATAAAGGTGAGTATGGTGCCTATTGTACAAAACATCTCCCGTAACACGTACTGCGAGAATCTACGCATCTCCTAACTTCGATGTTCTGTGGCTTAACATCTTTCTTCTTCTACTAAAATAATCTTGTGCTTCTGCTACTGTTCTCCCAATAATGAAACAGATTTTCACGCCTTTTTGAATATCTTTACTATTCTCACGAGACTGTTATATCTTTCATTCCAAATATCTGGAGGTCCTCTTATTTCCAGTGGATTCAATGTCACACAACACTGAATGGTATGGGGTCCTCTCATAATGAATTAGGTGGGGAGGAGGCCGAATCATTTAGCATTCTCAAAGATCTGGAGCAACTAATTAAAGAACCACACACATTCCGGATCGTCCCAACATTCTTGAACACACTTGAACCTCTGTTTCACCAACTAGTTCTTTCTCTCTATCAAATACAACAACCTTGCTCCTATTGGTAAATCTGACACAACCTAATAATCTCTTAATTTTATACTTTTCTCCCAACAGCTCCACCTGCCCTACGCGTCTTTTTCTGGCACTTTGATCGGGCCGATTGGGGGGCCTGGCGTTGCTTTCTATGCTAATATAATTGGAATGACTGCTTTGTCTCTGGTGACCCTTAAACTTCTGCCGATAAGGTGGGAGCTGTAATCGTTGAAGGGATGAGCAGGTTCATTCCTTCTCGACTAAATCTTTCTCTCGCCCATAATCCATGCGTTCGATCCCGTGCTTGTTCTCTGTCATTCAGGCGCATAGAGACAGTGCGTATCGGAGTGGAAAAATTCTCGTTGTCTTTTATCACTCTCGCTAATTTTCACATGCAGCTAGAAATCGTTGCAGGGCATACTCTTCGACGAGGAAGCGGGCCTTCTCAAACGAAGTGCGCGGACCTCCTTGGGTCTCCTACTGACAAATCTTTCTGGCCTCTTGCAAAAACATCTCTAACACTTCTGTTAAATCTGTCTTTCTCCCTCTTACTCGATCTGATGGTACTGTTGCTTAATCTCCAACTGAAAAGGCCAAATCTCTTCGGCCTCCTATTTTCTCTAACACTCAACCTGGACGATTCTGGCATCCTCCTCATCCTCCTCTTCTCCTCTCAGGTGTCCTAAGCCTTTTTGCCTGAGATTCATTTGATCGGGTGCATGGCTCCTGAAATCTACGAACGTAAGGAAGGCGGGTGGGCCCGGATGGCAGTCCTCCCCGAGTTTTGAGGGAGAGTGTGCTTCCGTGCTATCTCCGCCCTCATTCAACTATATTCTCCTATGTCTCAATACTAACACTTTCCCTCAGTGTTGGAAGCACGCACATGTCCAAACCTATTCCGAAAAAAAGGAAAGCCGCTCTGATCCTTCAACTATCGCCCTATAGCTCTACTCCTGTATTCTAATCTAAGATCTTTGAAACTCTTCTCACCTCTCATTTCTTAAGATCATCTGGAATCTCATTCACTTCTTTCCGCTCGCCAGTACGGCTTTCGCGCTCGAGGTCCTACTGGCGATATACTTCTCTATCTTACTGATTTATGTTTTCCGCCCTTAGGCAACTACGGGGAGAAACTTGGTCGTAGTGCGCTTGAACATATCCAAAGCTTTTGCGCGGGTGTGGCACGCGTCACTGCTACTCCAAGCTCCCCTCAGCTTTGGGTTTCCTCCTTTCTCTTTGCTTACTTATGTCTTAGTTTTCTTTCAAATCGCTCAATATCTGCTATGATGGGCCGACTTCTTCTTCCTTTTTCTGTCAATAGTGGTGTTCCTCAGTGTTCTGTCTTATCTCCTACTTTATTCCTCTTTCATATGATCTTCTCACCTGACATCTACTCTATTCACTGCCATATCCGATACTCGACCCTTCTTCTCACTCATTTCAATTCTCGCTCCTTCTTTCTACTTTCTAGAAATTGCCCATCTCGTCTTATAGTCTTTCCAATTCTTATTCTCGCTGATCTGGATAGAATTTCCGGGTAGGGTCGTCTGAACATTGTGAAATTCAACTTCTTTACATCTCTCTCAAAAACACCACATATCGTCCCTCGCCTAAGACACCTTCTAACTTGCCTTTATCTTCTTTCGAACGGTTCTCTCGTCATCCCTTTGAGCAATATAAACTCCTTGGCTTAACATAAACAAAAAAATGTCTTGGAAACCTCACTATCAACAACGGTTTGCCTAAGGGCGCTCAAAGATAACTGGAGTTTGTTTGAGCTGCGAGACTTTTTTTCCTCTCCCAGTTGCTCCGCTATACAAAGGCCTCTCCCGCCCTTGTATGGAGTCTGCTCTCATAATATCAGGGGGGGCTCTGGTTTCACCCGGCTTTTGGATAGGGGTCAAGTCAAAAGGCCATAAGGCTTATAAACTGTTCTTAACTTTCAGTTCACTTGACCCTCTATTCTTTGCGCCGAACGCGATGTTGGTGCCTTTTATCTCTTTTATATAGTACCGCCAGCGGTAGGCCCTGCTCGAGGGATGCTTATCACTCGCATACCTCCACCTTACATCGCCCTCGTAGCACTAGGGGTGCTGTCTCTGCACAGAGTTTTGTGTTGATGTGGGTAACTCCAGGCTAGTTCGCCCTGCGTAGCTCCTATCCGTGCTGATTTCCCTAGCCAACACGTGGCTTCTCTGATGATGAATTCTCTTCCATCTTCTGTGTTTCCTGCGAATTTATCTGCCCGCCACTTCAAAGCCTGCGTTCGGTGTGCTCATCTGCGCAATTTGCTTTAGTTGACGTATGAGGCGTGCAACACCCCTCGCTTGAATAGGGCTCTGCCCGTGAGAATGGTGGTGAAACAACTGTAAAAAAAAACCAATATATATATATATATATATTATATACATTAATATATATTAATAATAATATATATAATATATATTATATATATATATATATATATATAATATATATAATATATATATATATATATATAATATATTATATAGTATATATATACTGTATATCATATATAGGTGATATTGTGTTTTAGGGGACAGGATATTTTATAACTTTTTCGTATGCTCAAACATTTTCGTTTATATATAATATATATAATATATATATATTATATATATATTTATTTATATACTATATTATATATATATTAATATATATATAATATATATATATATAATATATATATATAAATAAATAATATATACATATATATATTATATATATATATATTATATATTATATATATATATATATAATATATATATATATATATATATATTATATTAATATATTATATATAATATAAGTGTTCGTTAAGTGTAACATTAGAGTTCGATAGTAGTAGAATATATATATATATATATATATAGTATATAATATATATATATTATATATATATATATATATATATATATATATATATATATATATATATATATTATATATATTATATATAATATAATATTATATATATAGTATATCATATAAAGAGAGAGATAAGAGCCGCAAATATCCAGTAGGATATAATTCCCGTCATAACTTAAGATGAATTCCAAACAATTCAAGATCAAATAAAGAGCTCAAAAAACCCCTCCCTTGATTCTTGAAATAGGTACGGGTATCCCAAGAGCGTGTCTTATCATAAAGAAGAAAACTCACAAACACAACATTCTCTTGTGTTTTTTTTCTCTCTTTATTGTTCTTGGAGTCTCTTGAAATGTTTGTAATAGAAAGCTTTTTATTTCTTATGTATGTCTTATCGTATACTTACAAGCACTAAAACAAATAAATTTATATATATATATATATATATATATAGTTAACTAATATATTATAAACTAAACTTTAATAAAATAGATTATTAAATATTCTATTTATTATATTATTAAAAATAATATATTTAAATAAATTATTAATATAATATATATATATAATTTATACACAATATATTTATATATACTAATATATATATAATATATATGTTTATTTACTATATATACCTATATATATATACTATCACATATATATATATAATATATATATGTATATCTATATATATATATATATAGTATATATAATATTATACTATATATATACTATATATATATATATATAATAGATATAATATATATATATACTATATATATATATCATATATAATATAATATATTAATATCTAATATAATACTATATATATATATATATCCATATATATATATATATATATATACCTATATATATATATATTATTATTTATATATATATATATATAATATATTATATATATAATATATATATATATATATATATATATATATATATATACTATAATTATATATATATATATATATATACAATATTATATATATATATACTATATACTATATATAATATATATATACTATATATATATATTATAATATATATATATATAATATAATATATATATATATATAATATTCCCTGTGAAATATCAAACCTTCATCTCTCAAAGAATTGTACAACACATTCGTTTTGCAGAATCAACCCATATATATTATATATATATATATATATATATATATAATATATATATATACCCTATATATATATATATCTATATATATATATATTATATATATATATATAATATATATTAATTACTATTATTTATTATATATATAATATATATATATATCATTTAGAAGACGTATGGTCCTGCTGGTATTCCTTCTGTGGTCCTTAAAATTTGTGTTTCCGAGCTTGCACCCTGCCTTGGTACATTATTTCGCCTTTGTCTTCCTACTTCAACCTTCTCATTCCCTTCTTGCTGAAAACGTACGTTCATTTCGCCTGTAGCGAAAAAGGGGTCATGACCCCTTCGTAAAAGGATGGACCCCTCTCAACCTTCTAACTATATTATTGTTTAACCTTCGTTCTTTCGAAAGTTTTCGAAACTATCAATAATATTTGGATTTTTTTTTTTTTTTTAAGTATGAAAAGTTCACATCTCACTGGCATAGCCCTATTCTAGGAGGGGAACTTCTCTAGATAATTTCTGCCTAGAATCCCGGACTAGGGATCGAGCCCGGGCCCCTTGCCATGCGATTCTGTCGCTCTACCGATTGAGCCACGGTAGCTCAATTCTTCATATCGTCAGAATGGCTTTCTCTACTGGTGATCTTTTGACTCTTTCTCCTTTGCATTTCTGTATTTCGGTGAATCTATTTTGTGACGCTTGACATATCAAAGGATTCGATAGAGTCTGGCACAAAACTTTAACTTCTAAACTTACCCCTTGTGGTGTATGACCTTCTCTCTGTGACCTCTCTGTGACCTCTCTGTGACCTCTCTGATTTCCTTTCCGGTCTTTCTATTGCAGCTGTTGTAGAAGGTCACCGTTCATCTTACAATACTATAAATGGCCTTTGGTCTGGTACTTCATCAAACATCCACTCCTATAACGATGATTCCACCCTCTGATCATATTTATAATGGAGTTAGAGAAAACATGGTTGTTTTCAATACCTCATAAATTCAGTTCCTCTATCCTTCTACTTAACACAATATTCATCACAATTAAAGCATCTTCGAAAACACTAAATTCAAATCCTTCATCTGTCTTTAATATTCTTGGGGTCTCTTTTTGAAAGGATAACATTCTTTCTCTTTAGGAGTTTTATGAGTTCTTTCTTCTATGAGTTTGGGTGGGTGTTCTAAGACGACTTCAATTTTTTTTAAGATACAGCAGTTGCTTTGACTTTATAAAGGTGACGTTCATCCCTTTATGGGGTATCTCGCACATCTGAGGAGGTTCCACTCACAAAGCTCTACTTAAAAATTCGGAGTATAAGGCATTTCGTTTTATCAACAGCTCTCACTGCTCTTACTAACTCACTCCAACAACTCTCACTGCTCTCATTAACTCTCTAGAACAACTCTCACTGTTCTCACTAACTCTCTCGAACAACTCTCACTGCTCTCAATAACTCACTCCAGCAACTCTCACTGCTCTCACTAACTCTCTCGAACAACTCTCACTGCTCTCATTCACTAACTCTCTCCAGTCTCTATCTACCAGTCGAACTTTTGCATTATTCTCATTAGTAGTAGGGGAGGAATATTGGACTACGGTCCATATTTGTACCACCTTGACCTTGACCTTTTTTTACCTTTTTTGAGCCCAATTTTTTACCTGCCTTGACCTTTTTTGACCTTTACCTTTTTGGGCCTTGACCTTTTTTGGGCCCAAATTTTTTACCTGACCTTGACCTTTTTGGGCCTTTACCTTTTTGGGCCTTTACCTTTTTGGTCCTTTATCTTTTTTCGATCAACCCTTCCGTCTTCCATAATAATTTTAATTCACGGTATTTTTCTTTGGCAGCCCTAATTTTTTGGCAACCCTAATTTTTCGGCAACCTTAATTTTTTGGCAACCCTAATTTTTTGGCAACCCTAATTTTTTTCGGCTTTTGCAACTCCTTCGAAGAAAGAAGCAAACGGTTGCGCGTCAGCAAATCACAGCCTAATTTTTTTCGACCAACCCTTTGGTCTTCCATGGGTCAATTTTGGCCCACCCTAATTTTTGACCACCCTTTAGGGGCTTAGCCCTATTTTTTGATATTTCGGTAACATCTACACACACACACACACACACACACACACACACACACACACACACACACACACACACATACCTAGCCTACACCTAGCCTACACCTAGCCTCCATATAGCCTACACCCAGCCTCCACATAGCCTACACCCAGCCTACACATAGCCTACACCCAGCCTACACCTAGCCTTCACCTAGCCTACACCTACACCTAGCCTCCACCCATCCTTCACCTAGCCTACACCTACACCTAGCCTCCACCCAGCCTTCACCTACACCTACACCTAGACTCCACCCAACCTTTACCTAGCGTACACCTATACCTAGCCTACACGTGCCCCTACAACTTTGATGGCTCAACTTTTATGGCTCAACTTTGATGACGTCATCTCTGTTGGCATCTATATTGATGATTCAACACTTACACTCACACACAGATTTACTTACACACGCAGATTTACTTACACACGCAGATTTACTTACACTCATACAGATTTACTTACACTTATACTTTACACTACCAATAATTGCTTTTTATAAGAAGGTCATACATAACAGCTTATAAATATTAAAAACATATACTACCATATGGTTATTCCTTAAGACAGGCAAGACACTTTGGTTTTCACACCACGGCTTAACCTTTCTGTTTGACCATACAACATGGGTTCTTTGGACTAATGCTAGCTTGGAGGCTTTTTGATGGCAATCACCGTAAAAGAAAGGTCTAGGGGATGTGTCTCTTGTTCTATGACATTCTATTGCCGCGAGTGCACACGAGCGCCATGAGCCGCGCCAGAGCGCCGCGAGCGCAGTACACAGCAAGTCACGCGCCACTTTTCTAGCCTCGGAGCTTCCACGCCATAGCACTCTGGGTACAAAGAGAATGATTGCGTACCCAGTTAGAATATTTCCTACGCTGGCGCACCAGCACGCCACATCACCTCGGGCCTTCATGCTAGCAGCGCACGCACAGGCGGCAGCGCCATTGTTATCAGTCAATACGAGCGCCGGGCCCAGCCGGGTTCATCTTGATGACACCATCTGATGAAAGATCATCTGCATTGAGATTCATCGCTGGCCAACATTTGGAATCACCGCAGACGCGCGAATGAGTGTGTAATATAGTCATCATTTTACCATGCTTAAACATTTTTTGCTAGTAGTCCTGTAAAACCATTACAGACCAGCATTTAATCATTTAGCCAACATTGCTTGCTTGGTCACTTTTACTTAGTAAATTTTGCAAAGAAAATCAGAGTGCCTCGATAAATAAACATTTTGCTTTTTACTACACAATGAAAGGCCTTTGCTAAAAACATTAACATTACATGATGTAGCCAGCAGTAACAGCAATAGAGGTGTCACTGGGATAGTATGCTTTTGTCTTTAATGCTTTCACGTTTAACTCATACACTTACTGTAACTCATATTTCAACCTCATATATTTATTAACGCCAAGATACCCCAAAGCAGTAATCAGTAAGATAGGTGTTACCTAACACCAAATTTTTACCGTTTGCCGTTTTAATCAGCGCTTACCGCTAACTCAGCCAGTTTTAATCATATTAATATTAAGATACCTAGTAAATCGCGTAACAATAGAGGTAAAATACCCAGTGATTGGTACTTTGCTCTTAAATGTTTCGCTGCTTACCTTCAGCCGCTAACTTCTCAGTTTACTGCTTAATCAATATTAGCCTTACCGCTTTTAATCATATATAACATTGCGTTTATTTCTTATGCATATTATTTCTTTTTGCTTATTTTATTATTATTTTTATTTGCTTTTTATTATTTTTTGCCAATTTTGTTGGTTTTGTTTTGTTTTATTATTAGTAGGCTTGCGCATTGTGGCTCACAGGTTTAGAATAATATGGCAGAAACACGGTCACACAAACAAACAGCAAGAATACATTCTGTGCCAGAGCAATACTCGTTCTCGATCAATATACACATTCATGATACTACATTTTTTCCTCAGACATTTTTTCACATTTTTTACAGGTCATCGCACACACACACGTCATCTCAGTATTAATTTAGCATCAAACACTACCATGAGGCTATATTGGTCAGTTACTCAAGGACACTACATTTAGCCCATAGATACACTACATTTACATTAAGAATAATATCACACATTATTTCACACAGATTTACTACACACACAGCTAACAATACAGATACTTACTACACCTCGCAACACACACATACATATTGATAAGTCTTCGCAACATTCATGCTTTACAAACACGTTACAGCATACCACTGGGCAGTACTAAAACTTGTTAATAAATTGGTCATTACTTGAACAAAGAATTTGGTTATTAATCAAAGTTGAATACTTGTTTATAGTTTTAGACTATCGTTTTTAAAATATTTTACTTTATGAAATTTGCAGAAAACAGATTTACGTGGCTAAGCAATAAATCAAAATCGCAGTATTTCGGGTTATATTATGTAGTTTTGTTTATTGACTTAATAGCTATTATTATCATCTTTTGCACATGTAATAAGTATAAAAATAACAAAAATGTTTTTTCGTTAACAGGCACATGTAGTTTATTAAAACTTTCTAAGCTCTTATTTAAAATAACAAGGTTACTCACTTGCCATTTGCAATAGCCTGCGCCGATGTCAACTGTAATACAAAGCTTTTTAATACTGATTTTCTTTATTATTATTGTGCCCATGTACATTGATACCATCATTTATAGTGCCATAATTTCTACAGATACGAAACTGACCTCTCTGTAAAAATGTGTTGAAATAACTACTTTTAGGTCTAAATCTTAGATAATCCTTTGTAGCCCGGGGCGATTTAGGCCTAATTTCAGGTCAAAATATATTTCAAACTGACCTTTTCTGTAAAATGTGGCAATAACTACGTTAGGGCCTAAATTTAGCCCAAATTTAGATGCTCTTTGTATCCCATGCTGATAAGCCTAATACCAGGTCATATATCGATATAGACAAGAATCAGTGTTATTATTATTATTTTTATAAATATATTTCAAACTGAAACATGCTGGATCGGTAAGATCCTTTAAGCAGGTAAAAAGGAAATGTTTTCCTTACTTGTGATTGGTCGGAGTAATCCTTATCTCTATATGACCTCGTATGTGATTGGTCGAGAATTATTTTATCGTCTTTTGAAAATTAACTTTGTTCTTTAAACTTGTATTTGAGCAGGTGTGTGTTTTATTATCTTTTAGACCCAAACTCATTTTAAAATCATAGTCATTTTAGCTGTTAAGCGGTGCACAAGCTATCTGATTTGTATTAAAAGTGTTTTATTTTTACTAAGTGTATATCATATTTATAATAAATACTTACATTGAGGAATAATTATTAATTTCACTAGAATAGATAATAATTAATTCACTAGTTCATAAGCTAACCACCAGGGCTCAGCATGAGCCCCACCCGCACCAACCCTGCACCTGCTGGGTCCCGCCGCGTCCCCTGCCCACTGCGCGCCCGCAGGCGCAATGTTTCCGCGCGTAACTGCCCCCTGCGTGCGCCCTTCGCCGGCGCAATGTTTGCGCGTACTCGCCCGCCGCGTGCGCGCGCAATATTCCCTCGCGAATGAAATATATATATATAGCAGAGTAAGGTTATGTTATGAGGTGTTATATATATAGATATATAGTGGTATAAAGGTATATATATATCCCGCAGGCTATATATATATATATATATATATATATATATATATATATATATATATATATTTCGCAAGCGCGACCCAAAGATAAAGTTTTCAGGAAAATTCATGTTTATGACGTCATGAGTTTAAAGGTTGCTGGTTACAAGCCTGTGAATATGATATTCAGTTGAGAACCAACCATCGTAACCATAGCTGTGTTTGTAATACATTTAAAAAGGTATAGCTATGGGACTTATAACATATATTCAAAGGTGCTGGTTTATTTTAAAAACCTGGTATACATGTGTCAATTATAATTCAGATTTTTCGACTAGGCATCCTTACACTCCACGTGATCCATCAAAAATCCGCATTGTATATGCATCTGATGATGTCTATGGGTACAGAATAAGAGCATCAGCTGCTAAGAAAGAGGGACACGAGATTACATACTTCGATATAACATTAAAGTATAATAATATAGTACCTATACTGTATGGACATATAGAGAAAATTATGGAAACAAGCAATGTGTTTAAAACATTTATAGTCAATGTGGAACGATTTAAAATGAAGATACCACTCCCTATCCATCTAAAAATTTCTTCCAAGATACGTGCTTTAACCGATCAAGATCTTGATGAACATTCAAAGAAGAGGATAATAAATTATATAATAACAACTATAAGAAATGAGATATCTGGGGAATATATTACATTTCCATATAGGGACCATCAGGATGTTTGCGGTTGGAGGTGAAAGTTTTATTTATACATGTATACACATTTGTAAATTTTACTAATATAGTAATTGTGTAATAAAATTTTTTCATCATGAGTAAAAAGACTTTTCATATCCTCTCTCTCTCTCTCTCTCTCTCTCTCTCTCTCTCTCCTCTTCCTATAAATATATATAAGGTTATTACAGCATAGTATATATATATAGCATATATATATATATATATATATATATATATATATATATATATAGCATATATATATATATATATATATATATATATATATATATATATATTCCGCACAGGGTCGCGCTTGAGAAATATATATATATATATATAATATATATATATATATATATATATATATATATATATATATATATATATATATATATATATATATTTCATTCAAGAGGAATATTGTTCGTGGCATCACGCAGCGTGTGAGACCACAGAGACACAAACTTGCGCCTGCGGGCGCACGCGGCGGGCGGGAACGCGGAAATATTGCGCCTGCGGGCGCACGCGGCGGGCGGGGATGCGGCGGGACGCACCAGCGGGTGCGGGGTTGGCTGCCTTTGCGGGTGGGGCTCATGCTGAGCCCTGGTGGTTAGCTTATGAACTAGTGAATTAATTATTATCTATTCTAGTGAAATTAATAATTATTCCTCAATGTAAGTATTTATTATAAATATGATATACACTTAGTAAAAATAAAACACTTTTAATACAAATCAGATAACTTGTGCACCGCTTAACAGCTAAAATGACTATGATTTTAAAATGAGTTTGGGTCTAAAAGATAATAAAACACACACCTGCTCAAATACAAGTTTAAAGAACAAAGTTAATTTTCAAAAGACGATAAAATAATTCTCGACCAATCACATACGAGGTCATATAGAGAAGGATTACTCCGACCAATCACAAGTAAGGAAAACATTTTTACTCGCTTAAAGGATCTTACCGATCCAGCATGTTTCAGTTTGAAATATATTTATAAAAATAATAATAACAATGATTCTTGTCTATACTGGAATTACCTTTTGACCTGGTATTAGGCTTAAATCAGCCTGGGATACAAAAAGGTTTATCCTAAATTTAGGCCTAAATTTAGGCCTAACGTAGTTATTGCACCACATTTTACAGAAAAAGGTCAGTTTGAAATATATTTTGACCTGGAATTAGGCCAAATCGCCGCAGGCTACAAAAAAGATTATCCTAAATTTAGACCTAAAGAGTAGTTATTTCAACACATTTTACAGAGAGAGGTCAGTTTCTGTATCTGTAAGGAGTGCAAGGTTGTGTTTTCAGATGGATTGTCAATGCACATAGATACACACAAAAGAAACTGAATTATTTAAAAACTTTGAAATATTTTTAGTTAACATCGAGCGAATAATATAAATGTAAGTGAATAATTGTTATTTTTAAATAAGAACTTAGAAAGATTTTAATAAAATACATGTTATGTTAGCAGAGAAGAACTTATTTTGTTATTTTTTATACTTATTACATGGTTAAAGATGAAAAGCAGTAAGTCAATAGAAAACGTGGCATAGCTTGGTGTAGAGGGGTGCTAGGGGCTTGCCCTACTGATTTACTGATTTATTGCTTTAAGGTACGTAAAATATATGTTTTTAATAAAATTTCATAAAATTTTAGTAAAAGTTATTTTAAAACTTGATAGTTATAAAATTTATAAACAAAAAGTATTAACAGTTAATAATAAATTCTTTGTTCAAAGATAATGATTGATTTATTATAGAAGTTTTAAGAAACTTTGAAATAATTTTAGTTATATTTGAATGAGTAATATAAATGTACGTATTTAATTAAAACATAAAAATGTTTTAATAAATTATACGTTATGTTCATACAAAAGAACTTATTTGATATGTTTAAACAGGGTGCGTGTGTGTGTGTGTGTGTGTGTGTGTGTGTGTGTGTGTGTGTGTGTGTGTGTGTGTGTGTGTGTAAATCTGTGTGCGAGTGTAAGTAAATCTGTGTGTAAGTAATCTGTGTGTGAGTGTAAGTAAATCTGTGTGAGTGTAAGTAAATCTGTGTGTGAGTGTAAATGTAAGTGTCTATGGATAAATGTAAGTGTCATAGTGAATGTGTGTATAAGTATCATAGTGAATGTGTGTATAAGTGTAAGTGTGTGTGTGTGTGTGTGTGTGTGTGTGTGACCGTTGTATAAGTGTAGCTAAGTGTCTGAGGGAAATGTGTTTCATAGTGAATGTGTGTGTATAAGTGTCATAGTGAATGTGTATAAGTGGTAAGTGTGCGTGTGTGTGTGTGTGTGTGTGTGTGTGAGTGTGTGTGTGTGTGCTCAAATAATACTCACAAAAAGGCCTGAAGTAAATAACACTAATATAATAATAAAAATAAAAATAAAATAATAAAAATAATAAAAATAATAATAAAATAAATAAAAATAATAATAAAATAAATAAAAAGTATTAAAACAAAATAAAAAACATAATGTTAATAAATATATGAGTTAAAGCAGTAAAACATGTGAGTTAAAGCAGTAAAGCAGAGAGTTAAAGCAGTAAAGCAGAGAGTTAAAGCAGTAAAGCAGAGAGTTAAAGCAGTAAAGCAGTGAGTTAAAGCAGTAAAGCAGTAAAACAAAAGCATACTAATCCCTTTGTTGCTAGGCAATTGATTTACTGACTGCTTTAAGGTATAAAATGTTAAATAAATATATGAGTTAAAGCAGTAAAACATGTGAGTTAAAAGCAGTAAAACATGAGTTAAAGCAGTAAACATATGAGTTAAAGCAGTAAAGTTAGAGTAATGCAGCATACTAATCCTCAACCTTGCAGTTAGGTAACACCTCTGTTACTGATTTACTGCTTTAAGGTATGTAACGTTAATAAATATATGAGTTAAAGCAGTAAAAACATGAGGCAGTGAAACATGAGTTAAAGCAGTAAAACATGAGTTAAAGCAGTAAAGCAGTAAAACAAAAGCATACTAATCCCTTAGGTGTTAGGTAACACCTCTATTGATTTACTGATTTACTGCTTTAAGGTATGTAATGTTAATGTTTTTAATAAAATTTCGTACAGTTGTAGTAAAATAAAATGTTTATTTATCAGACACTCTGGTTTTTTTTTTCTTCTTACATACAATTTTTAAAAATTTATAAATTAAAAAGTATTAAGTAAAATATAAAAGATGTCTGTAATGAGTTACAGTTTTAGGTTCGCGAAAATGTTTTTAATAAAAATGTTTAAGTATGAAATAAAAATGAATGACTCATAGTATATATATTTTTCATTCGCGCGGCGGGTCGCACCTGCGGGTGCGGGGCCTCCATCCTTTGCGGGGAGGGGGCTTGCTGCGGCCTGGTGGGCAGCTTATGATCTAGAGGTAGACAAAAGATGAGTCATCAAAGATGAATCATCAATATATGTGGTATCAAAGATGACTTCATCAAAGATGAGTCATCAAAGATGAGGCAACAAAATTGAGCTTCGAGTGTGTGAGTGTAAGTGTAAGTGTACCTGTGCGTGTGAGTGTAAGTGTATATGGGCTAGTGTAAGTGTCTATGGCGAGTGTAAGTGCTTATAAGTGTTATAAAAATACTAACTCATAGTAGGAAGCATTCTAGCAGATTGTAATATACACCAATCGATTCCTCATACCTTATTACCTAGGGGTAGACACCCATATTAGGGCTATTCTAGGCTCAGGGGAGGCTAGAAAAGACTTGAAAAAAGTGGCACTCAGTTGGCACTATGTGGCACTCACTTGGCACTCATTGGCACTCACTTGGCACTCATTGGCACTCATTGGCACTCACTTGGCACTCACCTGGCACTCATCTAAGACTCATAAGAATAATCATAGAACACAGAACATCCCTAGATACTTCATTGGGAACCATCAAAGCTATCAAGTTATGTAATGTAAAATTGGACCCATGGTATCTGGCAAGGTCAAGGGCGAAATATCATGGTCAAACAAGGCAAACAAAAAGGGCTAAGTCCCTAAAGGAAAAGGACACGTGAATTAGGTCAAAATTGACCTAAGGGAAATAATTCAAAGGTTGGTAGTGTTTGTACGTGAGTAAGGCAAAATGTAAGTGTATAAGGTAAATGTGTCATAGTGAATGTGTGTAAGTGTCATAGTGAATGTGTGTATAAGTGTAAGTGTGTGTGTGTGTGTGTGTGTGTGTGTGTGTGTGTGTGTGTGTGTGTGTGTGTGTGTGTGTGTGTGTGTGTGTGTGTGTGTGTGTATAAGTGCTATAAGGTGAGAATGAAAACGCGAAAGCGTTTCAATGATAAATGCGAAAAACGGTACAAACACCATCTGATCGAACGAAGTACAATTG
>JABUQX010139584.1:0-11589 GCA_015478945.1 Trachelipus rathkii
GTAAGGATATAAGGGATAGGGATTCTGTAAGAGGGTAGAAGAGGGGTGTGGATATAATAATGTGTATATGAATATGTTGTCTGGAGGATGAAGTGTGATATGAACGCATAACAGAAAGGCCAACCATTTAGGCATGGGAATGTCATACATACCATAAGCAAAATGGGTATATATATATATATAGCATTCGAATAAACAAGTTGAGATTGTTAGCTCTGGCTGGAATGCATTTTAAAATAAATATATAGTAATAAAATCACTGATTGCTGGGTTCACATAATTAGTATGTATTTAATTATAAAAGAATTAGCGATTATATATAGGATGAGAAGGGAATTCGAAAATAAACAGTGATTATATTTTGGTGCAGATTAGAGGAGCGGTTCAGAAATTGATTTGCTTCTAATGACGATAAAAATGGCGCGATATCAGTAATCTGACCAATTACAATAACTAAGAGATGTGGTACATAGTTAGAGAAGATATTATAATAGACGATAAATTAATTGAAAAAGGAAGAAAGTAAGAATGGATATAATTGTGCTTCCCATTTCGAAACAGTAGGAGTCCAGTCGTGAGAATTCAAAGGTATTGAAGTTATAAATCGGAGCTTAATAGGGCGTAAGAAGTTCGTTATATTTATCCTATAATATCTATTAATATGCAGTATATTTTTGGTATAGTACTAAGAATTTAAATTTGTTAACTAATGAGCGTGATATAGTATTATTGAATTTAGATGTCGGTAATATTTATGGTTCCGGATTCGTATAGTGAGGAAATTTACTGTATTTATTGGATAGTCAATATTATTGGAGCGCGGAGATGTGTGGGATGTTATTAATATTATGTCCAAGTGGGCGACAGCTTTGAAGTATTATGCTGGCGTACAGAAGAGTGATACAATATCTTGACAGGGGGAGGCTAAAGAGTCAATGCCAGGGGGTCAGGTAAATCGGTTGGTCCGAGGAATGCAACAGTTGAGATTGGTAGGGATTAATAAGGAAAAGAAATGTAGGTCAAGTTCGCATATTATATCTTGCCGCAAGTAGAGGGGGAGAATATGTGTGACTGACGGAACGGATGCTATAAGTATACGGTGTGGCAGAAACGAGCAATGGTCTAGAGTAAATATAAGAATATAGTCAGTGGTATCTATAATATATAATTGATATTCGATTAATAAAGACCGGTTTATGAGATCCTAATGCCCGATATTTCTCCTATCATAAGGTTATAAATATGGCTCCTGATACAGAGTTTGAGTCTGCAGTATTGCTTGTATTGCTATTCGATAGTTATTATCCTAAAATTATATATTATATATATATATAAATTTTTATTGGCTTTATATAGAATTATTTTACATTTCTTTAATAGTTTAAAGGAAAGTTCATTAGAATTCCGGTTCCAGTTGGGGATTTTTTTTGGGATTCGGCTAATTCCGGTTTTGCGGCCGGAACCGAAAATTTCAATTTAAGGTAACACCCTAATATATATATATATATATATAATATATATATATTATATATAATATAATATATTATATAATAGCTAGTTTTTAATGACGAGGAATAAGGTCCGTCTAGTAGCAGGGCTTTATATATAATGACAACGTGAACTATCGGTGTGAGTCAATAATATGCCTGAATTATAAAATTATAATACATATAGATAGACGCATAGTCCTATAAATATCCGCAGGCAAATTGTTCAAGGTATAAGGACGGGGAGGGTGTACGTGGCAAATAAGATTTAAGGCTTATATAGTCACCTTCAGATACTACTGACTAGAAGGCTTAAGCAGGTTCAATGGAAGGTGTCGATCCTGCTTCCGTGGAGAGTGGATTGGATGTATAAAGGAAAGGGGGATCAGAAACACTTAAACGGGAGGGAACACGAGATATCCATATAGCTCAAACTATGCAGGGATTTGGTGCAGAGGACACGCCGGATCAACGAGCCGGGAGCTCTTTAAAGGCAAAAAGACTGAAGAATAATCTTAAGGTTGAAAAAGCGCTAGACTACGGGTTCATGGAGTATCACCAAGCAATGTACTAGTATTGGTGAGCGAAAGGAAGGAGAAAGAACACAGTCTAGGTTTCAGAGAGGACAGTAGGTATCGGAAACCGCAGGGAAATTATTGGTATTGTGTAGCCGCAGTGAGGGCTCCTTCTTGGTTCTACTTGGGTGACGTCAAACCACGTGGGCCATAACCTTCTGGTAAAGAGAGAGGCCTTTCTTCAGAGAGAACTCTGACATTTCCTTACTTCATGCGTTGTTGATAATCGTTACCACCGCTATTATTTCATGGCATTCATTTTCCTGCACCTCATTTGACTTTCTCTCGCATCGTGTGTTGACTATTGCGTAAAAGCTATATGGCGTATGGTATCTTGGGTCTACACAGGACTGTCCTAATGTGAAATGCCCGTTCATTGTGATGATAGTCTGGGAGGAGTGCTCTTTCCTCTTCCTTTTTCATTAGCACGATATGAGATCATAAACCGGGACACTTACTCTTCGACTCCTCTTACCACAAAGCTTTTGGGTCTTATCTTGGGGTCCCCGATGGAATTCTTTAGACACTACACGGCAGCTTCAAGTCCAGGTAGGGCTTCGGGGCGCTACGTCCAAACCTGGCTATCCGAAAACACTTTGGGGAATCTCGAGCGATGGGTAATTGTAAGCACCAATCAAATATAGGCATTGGGTCTTACCTTTTGTCATGATTGAGAGTGGCTGTCGAATTCGCTATCGCTTAGTTATGCATTCCAGTATGACGTTAAATTGGATTATTTGTTGGCGTTCCACTGACATCATCATACTTCCGACTGAATGCTATCTTCTCCACTCTATCGAGACTAAATTATAATATCATGTTGTGAAATACCATGTTATAAGGGTAAGTAGGGGGGTTTAAGGGGGTCCGGGTTTGTATCTTAAAAATACCTGTTTAATTTCGAGGATAGAGAGAAGTAACCGTGCCGTCAGAGGTAAACCTTATCTAAATTTCAAGAACGTTTCCTCGTTAGAGAGTCGCGGTGAGGGATAGATATGAGCAAGTCATGCCTATCTAAAAAAGTAAGCCGTATGACCGACAGTGTGGTCGCCCTCAGGGTATAGTGCCAACTTCTTGGTGGTATCTCTTTGACAGTTGAGCCAACCTAGCTGGGGGTAAGCACTGGGGGTATCCCACTTCCTTTTGGACACCAGTGTCAACGAAAGTGACGCGCAATCTCATGAGGAGGGGAATTCTCAGTGACATAAGGTATGTGGTGATAAAAGCAGTATCTTTTTCCCTCGAACACCGCCTTCAAGATCCTATTCCTCTACTATTATTGTAATACACCCCCCTTTCTGGCGTCGCGACAGGTGTCGTATGGAATTTGAGAAGTGTGAAATTAATCATCTCGCTTGTTAATCTCTCGTAATAACGCAAGTGCTTATTATAATTAGGAATGGGGGAAATTGTCCTCCGCGAGTTATATTAGAGCTGACCAGGATATGGCAGAGGTGAAATTCTGATGCGCTTGAAGGTATGTAACATCCAGTGTCAAGCCCTAAAGCAGAATGAGGGAGCACATAAACAACATTACACATATACACATTTATTATTCTGATAACATAATATCCCTATCTGTATTACACTAACTACTGTTTAATGATCATTTTGAACGTATTTAAAGATAAGAAGCCTCAACTAGGACAAATATAAAACAACAGGATTCGCGATCCTTACTCGAGTTGACTATTCCATCTCTCTCAAGCACAACGCACGACCATTTCAACGAAATACGAACATGGTCTGGTAAAGGAGAGATACACAAACGGGAGGGCGTATAAGTAGGGATATCAAGAGAGAGAGGTAGTAATTTACGGTGGGAGCTAATCTCTGGTTTGCATGCTGAAAGGAGATGGTGTTTTTAACATTCTTCGATAAGGTCACTTATTAAGATATAGAGAATAGTAAGGTTATGGGGAGTACATATGTTCAATTTTTTGTTGAATTGTGGTCTCAGCAATTTGAAATATCGCAGAAGGGTTAGGGGCCTTCTATTGGCTGGGGCTATTAAGCTCTGACATCACGTAGTGTGTACAGCGTTTAGATTAACCTATGTGGATGGATACCATGTAATAGAACTAAATAAATGACCATTGAGGGGAGACAAATTTCCCAGTTGCGACTAGAGTGTTAATAGAACAATGGCACTCCATATCAGTTTTTAGCAAAGGAAATGGAAAATACTTTCTCAACCATCGACCCTGGTAACAGGGGATGGTACTCAGTACCGTGAAGCGGTGATGTGAAGTAGAGAAGTGCTGTGGAAATAGGCTTAACTATGCCTATTATATTTAACTTGCGCAATGCATTTTTGCCTCTATACTGGCCCGATACTCAAATTCAGATCTGAAAAATTGAATATTTGGGGCAATAAAATCGGGACCCGCTACCTTCCAGTGTGTTGATTTGTAGGACCGGAGCGCTTGTGGCTCTGAGAATCTTTTTTAAGCAAAGCAAGCCTTAGGACACAGGTCATTGGTGACGTATCGGACGCATTCGTTACTCTATAATAATGATAGTTGTGTAAGTTCAACTCAAGCTCTCCAGATCTGCCGAAGTTTGACTCTTGAAGCGTCTCTTGTAAGTCTGAAAAATCTCTAAGTTTGCGGAAAAGTTGAGGATCATGTGTACGGGATGGAAGGATATTTATTCTAAGCTCACACAAGGCTCTGCGAAGAGAAACAGGGCTAAAAAAGTTTAAATTTAAATTGACGTAATTCCCAGAAGAGCATTTAGATCTTGCTCGAATTTTCTGTACGAGCAAATAACTATTTACTATAGAAGGAGACAGTCAGATACCTTTACGTGGTATATGTTTTTTTCAAGAAGGTCGGGTGGAGGCGGATGCAAGATGAGTCACATTTTATGGCGCAAGACGGAACAGAAGATATACATCTGTGGATGGAGTGTCAAAGAGGGAGGAATTATTACTCACCATGCCACTGGGACAATACCTAAAAGGAACTAGAACGCGGCAAGTATTTTCTCGAACGGTGGATCGGTAAACTTTTACCTCGTTTTGGGACCAATTTTCCAACACGTTCGGGGCTTCGGAAAATCACAGGGGTAAGGGCGGCTAGACCCACCACTTATCTATGAAGACTGCTTAAGGGGTCATAAAGCAAATGTGAAATGGACAGCATTATACCCCAAAAGACAGAAGCAGAGGGAGACCGATCCGCAAGAGGACGTATTCACTTTCGGGCAGAGATTGTGAGTCCGGAAGAAAAGTTAGGGATGAAACTCCGAATTCAAAATTTGGGAAGATTTGCACATAGACCAATTTCACTTGTCTGGTAAAAAGCTTTTTGGGAAAACTGAGGCCTGAGATTGTGAAGTTATGTTCTAGTAAGGGCGCAGGGAGTTTAGGATATCTTTTAGAGGCAATAAACAAGAATGAGAAAGGGGATCATAAATGTCGCTATCACCTACTGTAGAAGAGAAATACGAAAAGGATAAACACACGTTCGAATAATTTTCGGGAAGTTAGGAGGTCTTAGAAGCACGTATAGCAGAACAATAGAAATTTGACTTATGATCATTTTCTCGCACACCGAATGGCGTTTCGAAATGAAGAAATATTGCGTGGAAAAGTGTCGGAAAGTGAGGGATAAAGAATTGAGATAGGCATATGCGTCAAGGAGAGTAGATCGTCACGTAGAGTTGAACGGGTAAATCAAAGAATTGGAAGGTTGGAAAATGAATATGCGTGATAAGCATTAAGAGGTACAGAAGGGTTCGGGTCATATTTTTTTAAGCCAGGTAAAAGATAGGCGTCAAAAACGTAGAACAGAGGGGACCACGCAGAGAATGGGATGTGAATCTAGTACCTTCAGCTATCATAGATCGTGCGTAGTAAAGTATAAACTGGAAAAATCGCGGATCGCGGCTTGTTCGTGGGCGTGTGATTTTGCATCCTCTTTAGCTGTTACCAGCACATTCGCGGATAGTTCACTCCGGTCGGACGGGGGGAATAAACTTTCTCCAGCTTGGTTTTGGGGAGCCGTACCCTCATTTGGATTTAATGGCGCACGAAAGGTGGAGTTAGTGTTCAATCTTTATCCTTTGAAGGCTGGAGGCGTCGCGCATGCATCTTGGCAAACACTTTTGCATCGTCTTCATCAACCCATGTATAAGAATTTTTGCATATCCTTATTCGGGGTTTGCTTTTTCTTCGGGCAGCTCCTTTGGAGATTTAAGTCGTTCGGTCGGGGGACGGAGCGGGTGGATGGAACTGGAGTCGATCTTATAGCGATGAGAGAATGTATAGAGATCTGCGTCAGATAAGTTTCAATAGTGTATGTAACATGAATCTAAGTCAGGTAATCAAGTAATCAGAATAGATTTAAAGGAAAGAAAGACAGAAATCGGTAATATCAATAATAGTACACTCTAAAAAATGGATTATTTTTAATATGGATAAGAAAGATGTATTAGCCAACTTATATAAGATGGATATAAGCCTAGACTCACGCACACGAATATATAACAAGCAGATGAGAAATAGTGTCTCAAAAACCAATTGATTAGCGAGTTTGTGGTTCATGTCTATTTCAAGATAAGGTTGAATATAGGTTTGGGAAATATATATAAAAACTCATCGCAAAGACATGTATATTTAAAAATACATAAACAAAAAAATGAAATATCTTAGGGTGGGTACCGGGCAACTGGAAATTCGGGTTCCGGCCAGCGGGAAAGATCCTGCCACCTAATAGGGGAATTGGATGACACTGGATGACCGACAAAGTCCGGCGGGCATAAATACCGTGGAATTTATCGTTAACACCCTTTCCTATTTAACATAATAAAGAATGTAAAAAAATAATTCTATATTAATTTACACTCATCATGAAATCTTACGAACGCGGAGGAGTTGAGTCCATGTCTCGCACTCTGGTAACTCAGATATATATATATAATTATATATAAGAGTGTTAATTAGGTTTGTATAGCCATTAGGCGGGCTAGCGTAATGAGATCAGTTTATCTACGTTTCTAGGTAAGCATATATATATATAGTAGTTTTACCCTCATCGAGTGAAATTATAGTGAACGTATGGTACATGGCGGAGATATAGAGCTTCCACACTGAAATTCTTACGAGATATAAGATATAGTTTTTTAGGAATGAGATGTGATCGTAGACAACAAAAAGTAAAGATTTGGGATTTCTGTGATGGGGACTTTTGAATAAAACTCCGGGACCATCCGGTTCATCGGCAACACAGAAAAGCTTTGTCGATTTAACCGATATTTTTTTTAAAATCGTCATCGGGGTCTCGGCAAGATGTTGTTTCCTCGGTTACAAGATTAAATTTGGCCCGGACTTAATGTGGGAAGCAAAATATGTACATTAAGACATTTGGAAGAATATCTATAGTAACCAGATGAATTTGGTCTCTCAAATAACGTTAGAGTGGTTTTCAAAGAAGATAAACTTACGAACTCCAAATATAATAATAAAATAATAACTCTAATAAATTAATCAGTATGCATGAGTTATCATGTTAATAGACGGATTATACATTTTCACTATGACCAATCAAAGGCCTAATATGAGAAGCTAAACAGAGTAAGATAAGACTAAGCGTATTTATGGAATCTAGCGTATAGAGGAAGTGTAAGGCGAGCGTGACGTAATATGAATGTTCAGTATGCATAATAGTCATTTGAGGAGCTATGATAGAAGATATTAGAACCGTTAATTAGTAAGCAGAATATAGTATTGAGTTTAGCTTATGGGAAGTGTATAAGATAGCTGGGGTAGTATTTAATTAAAGGTAGGTTAAGGTGTAAATAAGGATGATGATGAAGGACGCTGGATTCGATGAAGTGATGAGTTGAGGATATATTGTTGTTGAGCCGTCAAGGATTATTATGCTGTTGTTATTGGGTTGTAGATGGGATCAAAGGAGGCCAGGTAAGCCATGTAGATGGTAATGTGCGCCTTTCTGGGTTATGGCGTTCAAACCAACACTCATACCTCCGGGGAACAGTGATGCACTAAAGTTGGACACAATACCTGCTGATTATTCTCACAAACAGCCTCTCATGCTTAGACTATCATTAAGAGGTAACAGTCCTATAACCCTTTACACTACTGATCGTGATACGATTTCCTCTGCTTAAACAAACCAACAATGGATGTGCGGGATTAGTGAAGAGATGAAATGAAATATGAGGAATTAAGAGGTGGGGTATCTATGGGGTTGTTCTGGTCCTAGGTGGTTTGCCGTCTAGAAAAGGGCAGAGTGGCTGGTGTGGTACTCTAAGAGTACTCACTGTTCATCGGATTAGGACGAATAAGTTGGATCGGTCTGGGGATGAGTGTGCGATATGAACGTGTACGGAAAGGAATCATATGTTAGGTCTATCCTGGAAGTTGTGCAAAACCACGCATTGTATGTGCAGAAAGGCATATTGGTGGATTGGTATGTCTGCTGTCGTAATTAATAGGTATTCGCTATTTGCAAAATCTATTATCAAGCATAATAAGTAGTCATATAGTTATCATTGTTATAGTGAACATTATTAGGAATCTAGATCACGGGTCATGTGCTTAATAGTCTAGCAAATGCACATTCATTCTAGCAGGGAGGTTATTCTATTAGTATAGGAAGATAAGATATGTGGCGTACATATAAGTACTGTATATAATATTTATTATTATCATTTATTTAATAAATATTTTCTTTAAATTTTGTCATTGCCCCAATTTAAATTGTAATTGTACTCAATTACCTATACTGAGTGAGGGATTATGATTGCCGATTTCGAGAAAATATATTATTTTAAATCATTAATTCAATTAATTTATTATTAGAACTGAAACACCCATAATATTGATTATTAATATTTTCGAATGCTTCCATTAGAAGATTGCAGTTCCAACCAGAATTTCTAGAAAGTTTTGTTCCATTATTATTCGGTGTTTTTAACTAATAATTTCGGGTCCGGAAGCATTCGCGTTTTGGATGGACGGATGGACGATTAGACAAAGTAATGTCTCGTAAAATTTTGGCCATGAGCGATATGTACGATTTTGGCGGTCCCCATCTAATAATATATATAAGATATTATTGAGTTTTGATAACGATTGGTTGATAGCCCATACAACTCAACTGAGATGGGATCATATGTAGGCCTTTGTCCTTTTTCCAGCAGAGGTGATATTATAAAAAACAGTTGATATCAGAAGAATGACCTTGTAATGTTTAAAAGAAGTCATCGTATATATATATTAAATCACGTGTGCATAGCTATTACTATTGGGATATTCTCAACTGGAAGCTCTGAGCATAGATCGTAAATTGTTGATGATCCAAATCGTTGTTAACGTAAAACTTACCTAAGAATATTTACACTAGGTGATTCCCTGTCTGAAACAGGCTGTTTATATATATATATTATGGATATTTTTATATATTGTATTCAGTATTCTGCAGGTTTTAGTCGTTTAAGTGTTTAGGTTTAACATTTGATCTAATATGGGGTTATATCAGTTGATAATTTGAATCTTCCAGGTATCCTGGACACAGGGACAGTAATTTTTTGTGTATTTCCGTAGACTAAAATAAACGGGGATATTTCCTTGCCAGGAACACAATATTACGAAAGGACAATCAAGTATATAATACTCGCCTTAATATAGATTATATATTAGCACGTATTTATGCAACACAACGCTAAATATATGGTGAAATAATAAATAGTGGTTACAGATGTATAACCAAATATAATAAAGTACTAAATACTGAAACATAAAAAAGTGATATATTATATAATCAAATAGAATAGAGAATAAATATTAAATATATCAATATATAATCGGTATATTATAATATAATTAGTACGGATATATTATAATATAATAATAATATATTACAGGTTCTATCACCGGCTCGGCGGGGCAGGACCTTTTCAAGGGAGGGGGCAGAAAATAAAACCGAAAACGCAACAACTCGAAACTTGGCCGCTTGTAACGACTAATGCAGGTCTCTCAGAATAGAGACGCAGACAGTCGCGTACTATATAAGAATAAAGAATTGATAAATAAAGAGTTTATGAATAAAATAAAGAAAGGACCTATGGAGTTCAAAATACAGTAATCTAGGAAAGGTTGCTGACAAAAGTTAAAGAGGAACCTAACAAAAGAGTATCACAAATGTCGCTGGACTGATAAATTTCAGACTATGCAAGCTTAGACATTGGAATTGAATCGAGTTGCAAAGAGTACATCTATATGATTCTAAACATTAGGTATTTGTAACGTGGTGTTAAAACCGGCAAGACCTCGGCTACGTGGAGATTACTCAACTAGAGTAAATTCTATCTACTACATATCCATGGCTAAATTCTTTGGGGTATTAAAATGGTAAAGCAGATCTAAATTTTTGCTCAATGGCATATCATTATGTTTCTTACTCAGTCTCGATTCATTGGCGAAATAAAGTCATTTGTACTCTTGGGTCTGCTCTATACTAGTCAGTGGTGACTAATTATCATCATTTTTGGGGTGTATGTACAAAATTATTGGAGTATCACTTTCTCTTCTTATTTTATTTACATGTAAAAAATCATAAAGAATTCGTACAATTTCGATCACCTTCAAAAGAGCTACATTTGGGTTACTGTATGCTGGGTCCATTTCACATTCTTTAAGAGCTTAAGCAGCTCATAATTATTATGTGGTCTGAAAGGCCTCTATCGTAAAATAGATAAGAGGAAATCGGGGTGGGAACGTTTTTATTTTGTGTATATCATGTTAAATGTGTATAAGTTTACCATCACAGGAATTGTCTTATTTTTTATTGTCAGTGCTGGGTTCTATGATTCCCAGAAGATTTTGTCACGCAGTGAATCATAGCCGGATTGCCTCTCTGAGTCTCGCGACAGTATGTAATTTTTAGCTATGTTTAGCGAAAATTAAGGTACGGCTTTGTGGGGTTAGAATCATGTTGGGTTTTATTTTAAATCCTGTTTCTTGGAAAGCCTGTAGAACCTTATCTAAATTTTCAAGATGTTTGTTAAAAGAGTCACTGATGATGAGGACATCATCTAAATATACCATGACCTTGGTCCAGGGTATATGAGCAAGGGCCATCCTCATGCCACACTGGAAGGTAGCGGGTCCATTTTTGACCCCAAATGGCATTTTAAGGAATTCCCAGTGAGAAAGATGTGTGATAAAAGCAGTCTTTTCCACACTGCCTTCATCCTTCTCTACCTAGTAATAACCCTTTATCCAGTCGATGGTTGAGAAGTAATTTCATTCTTGCAACACAAATAGCATGTCTATTAAATAGGATGGGGAAATTGTCTCCCCTATTATTTTATTTTTACATGGTATCAACTGCATAAATCTACGTTAAGTATTCAGATTAATAGCCCAAGCAATAGAAGCCTAGACAATTATCACCTCTTATAATTCGAACAATAAAAATTTACCCTAGTATTTAATTATACTTAATCTTTCAGATTTAAATCACTCCTTAGACAATATAAGATTGCCACTAATATTC